>JAUNZO010004411.1:0-123148 GCA_031894775.1 Chloris gayana
CTGTTGGGGAAATCGGTGTTCCTAGGCTGACACCGACTTACTAGAAATGGTACCAAACTGGTGTGATACCACTTCTTATGTGGACCCAAACCCAACCTTCTATCTATATCGAGGAGATCTTCACTTTACTCTACTAACTTGGGAGACCAACTCTTTAGAAAAGAGCTTAACCTTTATTCATAAGATAAACTTGAAACAATACACAACATTCTTCGTGGCTACACACCACTACTATCAATCTAGGACTCACCATTAACTCCTAGACTCTAAGACACATCATGGCAACCTTTGCCATGCCTTCACATGTGGTGGCTTCTATGGCTCCATGGCATGGTACCTTGGAGGGTAGAGGGCACCCCTATTTATACTTGTACATAGTCTCTAGGATGTTGCCACATGGCAACATTCCACACCCTTCTAACCAAAATATCTAGCTTTAGAATATTCTCATCCTTATCCTAATGTCTAGATATTTCTTACCCTACATAAATATCTAGTTTCTAGACTATTCTTTACTTTGCCATGATGAAACAGTTCTAGACTCTTCCATGGCAAATTTCTTCTGTCTTGTGCTTTCCCAAATATTCTAGAATATTCCAAGTATGCATTGCCGTAACTCAACACTCCCTCTCAATGCATACTTGCTTTCCCATTGGTTGCCATCTCTCGATTCTCCACTTTGCCAATGTCTCCCAAGTCACCTTCGGTTTCTCCATTTCTTTCTCCTCGATTGTCTTTTCCAACACCAATATAGCCCTGCGTCCTTCCACACACGCTTTTGCAAAGCTTCGCATTCTCCTTCGCTCCTCGGTGGAGGATCCGTTTCGGTGCCTATCACAACTTCTCATGCACTCTAGAAATCTGCCACCTCGATCGACGCCCGGCGTCATCTATGCTTGGTCCCGGACCAGCGTTCTCCACGATCCCGGATCGTGCTCTTCGGCAGATTCTCCTCTAGTGCCACTCGGTTCCACACCGAGCAATGTAAGCACCCTGTGCTTACCGGTTGCACCGACCAAGGTAAGTGCCCTGCACTTACAACGGACTCCTCCCTCTACGGACAGCCTCAAACTGCCCATGCATTACACTTGGTCCCGGACCAGTGTTCTTCACTTCACGAGTCCCGGATCGTGATCTTCGACTAGTCTCTCCAACATAAGTGCCCCGCACTTGCAGGAGACTCGTCCCTCTTTTGGCAGTCCCGGACCGCCCTCGCTCCGATACCAATTGTTGGGGAAATCGGTGTTCCTAGGCTGACACCGACTTACTAGAAATGGTACCAAACTGGTGTGATACCACTTCTTATGTGGACCCAAACCCAACCTTCTATCTATATCGAGGAGATCTTCACTTTACTCTACTAACTTGGGAGACCAACTCTTTAGAAAAGAGCTTAACCTTTATTCATAAGATAAACTTGAAACAATACACAACATTCTTCGTGGCTACACACCACTACTATCAATCTAGGACTCACCATTAACTCCTAGACTCTAAGACACATCATAGCAACCTTTTCCATGCCTTCACATGTGGTGGCTTCTATGGCTCCATGGCATGGTACCTTTAAGGGTAGAGGGCACCCCTATTTATACTTACACACGATCACTAGGATGTTGTCATGTGGCAACATTCCACACTCTTCTAACTAAAATATCTAACTCTAGAATATTCTCATCCTTATCCTAATATCTAGATATTTCTTACCACACATAAATATCTAGATTCTACACTCTTCTCTACTTTGCCATGAATAAATAATTCTAGAATCTTTCATGGCAAATATCTTTTCTCTTGTGCTTTCCCAAATGTTCTAGAATATTCCAAGTATGCATTGCCATAACTCAACAAAAACACAAATTCAGCAAATCGTTTTTGACTAAATTTCACAAATCGTCTGTACAAAAAAAAAAAAAAAAATTGCATGTGCCTGTGTTATCCGACCCTTATTCCATTGTCCCATGTGATGTGTCAACCAAATGTCTTGTAAGGCTTATTCTGTCATTGTATATGGCCGTAGCATCCGAGGCTCCATATGGGTAAATGGTTGGAGCAGATGATTGTTTGCTAACTGAATCACATCCGTATTGTTCCGGAAAATGTTACCAATAATCATTGCAGGAGCAGCATCCACTTTCAAACCGATGAAATCGAATTCTATCCCTCATAATTATAACACGGCAAAGCATCTTTGAGACAATCTTCATCCATTCATGACAGTCACTGCAACTCTGCAAATTCTTTGATACCATTATTTCTGTCCCTGGACCAGTCTTAAGGACACTATACGCTACTGCTAGCTTCTCACTGTGGAAGGTGAGATTTTCTTCTCTTTCCTCCTCCGAAACATCTTTTGTCACTATTTCAGTCAATGGAATATAGCCTTCAGCCTTAGCTCTTTTAGATAACCCATGCAGCAACTGGTATATATCCTCTGTATCAGGGTGAGAGCGATCACCAGCTTTAAATTCGTGGGTGATTCCACCTAACTCGACCCAACTCAAGCCTTTGTTCTTCTTAACTTTCTTTTGTTTCCTGTGTTTCCATACTTCCTCTGAATCATTCCATCTGTTTGCTGATGAGTAGATGTTTGAAAGAAGGGTATAGTCCCCACTGCTATGGTATGTCATATGCTCGATAGTAGCTTCACCAAGTTTGGTTTGACAATACCTGCGACAAGAACTAAGTAATGACCTCCATATAACAGCATCAGGCTCTACACTCATCGACCTTACCAAATTGTATGCTTCGTCAAGCAGCCCAGCTCGCGACAATGTATCCACCATTGCACCATAATGTTCAACCAGTGGTGTGATAGAATAGTCTGTAGTCATTGCTCTGAAGTATTGGCGAGCCTCTTCAACCATGCCACAGTGGCTGCATGCTGTCAGTAGTGCCACAAATGTAACTCTGTCTGGAACCATACCTTCAACTTTCATCTGACGGAAGAAGGTCACGATGTCAGATCCAAGACCATGAGCTGCTAAGCCACTAATCATTGCATTCCACACGGAAATATGGTTTCTATTAACTGTATCGAAAATCTCCATTGCAACATCAATTTTTCCACACTTGGCATACATGTCAACCAGTGCCGAGCCTAAAATATGGTTCATTTCCACTCCCAGATCAGTCATCAATTTATGGACCAACATTCCATATTGCCGAGCACCAGCTTGAGCACACGCTGACAAGACCGAAGAGAATGAGAAGCCATCTGGCACAAGACCTGAATTCACCATCCTATTGAAAAGATTCATTGCATCTTTCAGGTGAGATGTCCTTACCGCCCCTGCAATCATTGAATTCCATGAGACCAAATCCTTGACAGGCATCCTCTTGAAAATCTGATGTGCCTTATCTAGCTGGCCACTCTTCAGTAATCCCGTAAGCAACAAATTGCCATGGAAGGGATCAGTACTCCACTCCAGAATTGGCCAATATAGTTCACGTGCTTCTGAAATACGGTCATGATCAATATATAGCTTGAACAGAGGAGCTGCTACATGTTGATTAGATAGCAAACCGACTTTAGTAAGCTGGCAGTGGATTTCCATGGCAGCATAGATGTCTGAACATTTTGCACAAGCTTTGAGAAGGAGTACATAGGTTCTGTAATCAGGGCAGAAAGCAGAGAAGTGGAGAAAAGAGCAATAGTCCATTAGTGACTTTCGTGGGAAGCCTTTCTCCAATGAAGCTCTGAGGATGGCGTTGGCATATGGAAAGAAAGTTCTGCTGGGATGCATCTTCAAATGGTTTGCATAAGACATAGTGCACACATGCTTCTGAAGTGAATTCACAAGAAAGCAGGCACAGGTTTGAATTTCACCAGGAACACTCTATTTTTACGTCCTTCTGCAACCTAATGTACTAAGGATGATGTTGGACAGCACCTTAAATCACATAATAGCAACTAAGGCGACATGGATTCTATGCTCACTGGCTATCCTGAAATGAACAAATGAAATGGCCATCAGACCTTGTGCGTGAATTATCTGAAGCTACAAAGCAGATATCAAGAATATACTGCACATTGACAGACATGCCATGTGTTTCTGGTCGCTAATTAGCATCTTTTTGCTGTACGACGTGACATAATTCACAACACCAGTTAATCGAGTTCACGCTTGTCCCATAATGCACAACTTTAGTATCATGGTTCTATGGCGATCGCAAGATTTCAACAACGCGCCATTTCCATAACATGTAACTGACGCATATATACCAAAAACAAATAAACAAAGCTTCCTCTAAGGCCTGCAAGAACTTGGGGGTGGAAACAGCAATCCATAAGGGCTCAATGATCTGCTAAGTTCCGGAACAGCACATAAATGCTCATAATGGCTGAGACACACTGCAGAAACAACAACCAACACAGATTTCTGCTAGAATAAGCCTACAAGAAAGCACCGCAGCAGTCCCAGCAACGCGTCACAGGTGCTCGGCGAAATGCCTCCCCAAGAAACAACCAAGCAACGAGTCAATGGGGAGTTGCAAAGGCGAGAGCAAGTACCTGAGAATTCGCGGGACCGATCAAGATCCAGAGGAACAGCAGAAGAAAGCGGATGGAGTGGCAAGTTAAGGGGCGGGGGTAGGAAGAGACTGACGCCTGAACGCCACGGAAGGTATATGCCTTGCTGATGCGAATGCGCAGATGGGAGGGTGGTGAGAGAGGCGTGGAGGAGAGGAGCGAAGCGGCGGGCGCGGCGGGAGGGATGGAGGAGGAGTGGGGATCCGGGAACCGGAGGGAGGGGCGTCCGGTGTTGGCGGATCAACCACACCACGGGCGTGGGGTGGTGGTGTGGTCTTCCCCTTCGCAAGTGGCAAACTGCAGGAGTGATTGGGAAAAAAAAAGTAAAACAAAGCCTCTGGTTTAGCGCTCGCTTTGAAACGGTTGGTTGGTTTGGTTCGTTCGGGGGTCGGGTCAGGCATGTGGGAATGTGGGATGTTGCGTCAAGGCAGCGGCGTCTCGGCTTATGTGGTCCGGGCCGGGCCGCTTTCGCCATTCAACTGAATCAGGCCTACTATCGCCGAGAAATTTACTATTTTGTCCAGCTATTCGAGCGGTTTCGGTGAAATGCTCGCTTCTTTAAAATGCCCACCACTACCTGTGTGTCTATCTTTAAAATGCCCACAAATTATTTTTTAGACAAAATTACCCCTGCCCTTCTTTTTCCTCACTTCAATCATAGATGGCAGCCGCCATGGCCCGAACGCATGCGTCGACTAGCAGCTCACCGGCCTCTGTCGTGCCTCACGCCTCGCCGGCAGCCTACGCCTCGGCCTGTCTGCCTGCGCCCCGTCGATCGGACTCTGCCTCGCCCAAGCAGCCCGTCAAGCTTCGCCCCGTCGGCCCGCGCTCGATCGACGCACCTCCGCCCTCGCGGGAACCCGTCGGCCTCCACCCTACCAACGCGAGCATGCATCAGGGCAGGCGCGTGCGGTGGCGAGCGAATGTGGCTCGCACAGATGGCCGACAGCGATGGCGACGGGACCGACCGGTTTGGTTGCGATGAAAGCAATGGCTAATGGAGTTCGATCTGACGAGGAAGAAGAAGGACATGGGCAATTTTGTCCTAAAAATAGTCTGTGGACATTCTACCGTTTGACACTCCTAATGATGGGTATTTTAAAGAAACCTAATATAATGTGGCCATTCCACCGAAGCCGCTCGAATAGGTGGGCAAAATAGCAAATTTCTCCCTATTACCCCTAAAAGAAACTGCCATTGCAAGCAGCAGCATGGAGGCCTCAGGCCTATCCGCTCTGCTCGAGAGTCGAGACGGTGGAGAGAAGCTGTTCGCCGAGGGTAAAATCCAGGAGCCCAAGTGGCTCGCCAATGAGGTCTTCTCGTGGTGGAAGCCGCGCCGTGCACATCGCCATGAAATGAAAGGTCCACGTGGCAGCATCGAACAACAAGGGCAACCGCAGGCACCTCGCCATCCTTAACACGGTGGCGCAGATGAGCACCAGACCAACGACGACATAATCGGACTTTACTATGCAGTAGCGTAGACACAACAGTTGAGTAAACTCTACCATGCAGATATTCCAATCGTCTGCTAATATCAGTTAATAGAATTGTGCATTTGGATTCAGTGAAACTAGAATCGTTTGTCAAATCAATTTCATTTCCAATACTGTTCAAATTCAACAAAGTAAAAACTGAATCATGGACCTCGACTTGGGGATCAGTTAAGCAATTAGTGCACAGAACACCTCTAATAAAAAAACAAGCAAGCAAGAACATTCATGAAGCAAACTAACCCATTTGGTTTCCCAATGCACCAAGAAAAGGCAACACTTATTTCACTGCAATGTGCAAACTTCAGGTGAAACCGAAAAGCACTACAGAGCCTTGAGCTACTAAGAAGCAGATTTCTGTTTCAGTTCAGTGACAGATGAATTTCAGATCCAATCCTTCAGTATTGAACCCTTTTATCTGAATGCAGTGCTAAACATTCAGTTCGTCAGCTCTACTAGACAGAGAGAAGCATATACTCTCCATTCAATGTTTCTTGCCCTCCAGCATCTGTAACCTTCACATGCATGTTCAGAAACATGCAAATATGAAGCCATCGGTCACAAGACAGTTTTTTTTTATAAAAAAAATCACAAGACCGTGAAAACATACATAATATTGGAAAATTGTATCACAACAGCATAAGCATTCAAACAAAGTACCCAGCCTACTCATACTAAATTGCCGTACCAGAGTCAATCACATTCATGTCCCAGAATTAAGGAAATATCCAACCCAACATATAGAGTATTTGAGATTTTGAGTAGCAAGTACTTCAACTAAAGAAACAAACTAGCTTCTGGTCATGCTTATACCTCCAATCATGAGAGCCGGAAAAGGAACGCTAGTTGATTCAAGCCTCATCTATTGAAACTCGAGTACTACTTACAGCATATAGTACTATTTACAGTATTGAAGGGCTACAGGCCCCCGGAAGAAAGGTGGTTCAACAGCATTGTCACCCTTCGGCGCCAGAAACATTGCATGCGAAAGAAGGCTCTCCTTCAACCGATGCCTAACAGACACTACCCTTGTTTCCTCAGGACACCAAAAACACTGCAGTATTTTACCATGCCTGTCACAGTGCACCACTCCGTCCTGACGCGCGATCATCACATCCCCTTCTGGTGAGATCACAGATGGAGACAGTGTCATCTGCAGCACCGGTAGTTTGATCAGGTATAACATGGTCCAAGCCAAGTTACGGTAATCACCTAGACGCCAAAGTTCTAGCGCTGCCGCGTTGATCCTGGAGACTGACAAACCAAGCCTGCCCTCCAATTCAAGCAGCCCGATTTCAACCCGTCTCAATAGAAGCTGTTCTGAGGTTACGCTTCTCACAGGAGACGCCATCCAACTGAACACCTCGGCCTCTGTTTCGAACACCACTATGTGGTGAGCACTTTGCCGGAACTGCGGCGGCCAGTGCAGCTTGCCGTCGATCTGGACGGGCGGGGAGAGTGAGGAATGATCCAGCCCATGGATCAACCCCAAGTCCTCGACAGCCGCCGGCGAGATGGGGCACCCGATGCTCCTGGCCACCTGAGATCCCACCGTGAGAACGTAATAGCAAGTCGAGGCCTCCTCATCATCTTTGCCTGTGTGGTACAGCACGCGGTACTCGCCGGAAGAGGCGTGGCGATAGATCCCAATCACGTCACGGTAGTCAAGCTCCGGGAGGGCAACCCATTGGCGTGTGGCGGGGTTGCAGACATACCAGTTTCTGATGAAGGAGGCAAGGAGGAGGCCGTCGAGGCAGGCGTGGACCATGAGCGACTGGGGCACGGGCTCGTCGTTGTCCTTGAGGGCGTCATCGTCGTTATCCTCGACGACGTCGTCGCCGTTGTCCTCGAAAATGTCGTCACCGTTGTCCTCGGGGACGTCGTCGTCGCTTCCGTAGTCAAGAGCTCCCTCGTGGACGATCTCGTCGCAGCCGAAGTACTTGTTGTCGGTGACCCGGAAGATGGAGCGCAGCTCGTCGGAGCGGAGGTCGAGTGCCTCGACGCGGTATTCCCTGAGCTCGATGTAGCGGTGGGGGCAGGCTACGCGGCCGAAGCAGAGGAGAGGCTGCGCCGGCTGGAGGCGGTGGAGCGCGGCGACGAAATCCGCGTCCGACGCGACGTCGCGCCACGCCTTGCAGACCGCGCGGAGGCGGATGACTAACTCGGCCGGCAGGCGGCGGACGATCTCCAGGACGACGTCGACCGGAGCGAGGAGGAAGTCCGCAGCGGCGGCGTCCTGCTCTGGCTCCGCCATCCTCGACCGGGGCCTTTTCTGCGCGCCTTGTGATTGGGGCGGCGGTTGCTCCATCAACGGCAACAAATCCTTCATGAGAAACCCAGACGCGGCGGAGACGTTAGTTCAGGGAAAAAATATACAAGGAAATGGGGACGAATTGGATCCCAAATCACCAGAGAAGAACACGCAGAGAAGGGCGTACTCGGGGACTCAAATCGATTGGTGGATGATCTGAGAGCTAACCTCTTCTTGCCGCTCCTCGGCGGCTGCTGCTTCTCGCCGCTGCGGTCTCCGCCACTTTAGGCTGCTGTGCCAAACCAAGAGATTTGTATAGCGCGAGGGAGGCGACAGCTAGCGGCTTGCGGTGTGACAGCTGTTAGCGTTTCCTTACATTGTGCTATGGGCCCGGGCCGCTCTCTCGGGCACAATCCAACGTGGGTAAAAGCCTGTGAAAAAACGACAGTAAAACTTTTCTACATTGTTAATTTCTGCATGAAGCCATGAATGTTGGTCTGAAAAAAAACGGCATGGATGTTCTAAAAGAATTAAATCGATCGTACTTACATTGTATACATGCTGAAGAATGCACCTTTCAAAATATTGAAGAATTCTCAAACCAAGGGAAAAAACAGGCACGATTTGAACTCTCAATCCTATTACCATCAGCATTTCGGGCTAGTTTGGTTGGTACCCTCGTCAACTTGCCTGAGCTTTTTCCGTTCCTGAGATGTGACCGGAGATGTTGCAGTCTTCTGCCTACTCAGGCTCGGTGTTATATTTCATGTTTGGTTAATACCAGTTGCCTGAGATGAACACACGAAATTGCCTGAGCCTGAGCTCGCATGCCTGGCAGGCACGCTCTTTAGGGCTGTAACCAAACACGTAAATGAACTACTCATACAATTCCTCGGCTGGCTTCTGCTCAGGCAAATTGGTGCGAGTGCACCAACCAAACTAGCCCTTCTACTCTCAATCCTATTACCATGACGTCTTGTTCGGATAAAGCGGTACCGCGTCATCGTTTATTCGTTCACATGAGATGAGAGAATACTGCAAGAGATTTTGTTGAAATAAGATCGTAAAACATATTATTTCGGTAAGGTCAGTTCTTCATCAATCAATCATGTGTTCCGATGAGATGCCCCATTTTGATCAAACGTATGAGATGATTGGGTATTGAAATTTTAAGGTAACTAAATGCAAAGAGGTCATTTTGTTATGAGTTTAGATTAGATTTTGGAATCTCTAAATTTGACTGCGTGTAAGGTTAATTTTTTAACAGAGGATCAGATGGTAATTTTGTTTCGAAAAATAAGGCAATATATATAATAACCCTAAAAAAGAAAGAGGTTAATCAATAAGATATTGACGCAATTGTTTCTTTGATCCGCCGCATACGCACAGTCCGATTCCGACCCGACCTGACATAAGCAGCTAAACCCCAACCCCCGAGAATCCCCGTCCACACGGCAAATTGCCGCCGCCCGCCGCCGATCTGCGCAGGCGGAGGAGATGCAAAGCCTTGTAGGCTCGACTGGTATTCTGCGACGCCATAGAGTTGTCTCCATCTTTTCTGCTCTGCATCGCTGGTGGCATCCCGCTTTTGTGCGACGGTATGCTCCTCTAATCTATGCAGCATCTGCCCTCTGTTCGGAAGGAGATCCTACCAATTCACGGTCTGTTCTTACCCTCCGTTCGTTTCTTACATCCTAACATGCACCTTTAGAACCAGGCGCCTTGGGATGAATTTTTGACCTGGTCTGGGCTGAACTTGGATTTCATCTCTCTTTTGGGAATTCGCGCCTCAATTCTCATGCCTAAAAACCGAGAAGACCTCAGTCGACGGGTGTGAACAAGCGAGCGCCGACGAGGTTTAGCTGCTGAGTGTTGAATAAATTGGTTCGCCTCTGGCTTTAGGCCTTTTAGGGCCTCTAGTGGTTACCGGCCTTAGAGGGAGGTCCCAGGAAGAGGCTGGGCGGACGGCCAGATGTGTGCAGGGAAGGGGACGTAGATAACAGATTAGTTAATGTGGTGGCGGGTGGAGGTTGTGGATCGGATCCTACTGCTGGCCTGGAGCGCCTCTGATTCTGGCTGGAGGAAGCACCAGCGATGAGTAACAAACAATGATAACTGAATTGTTTTAGAATTGTTTTAGGCGATTTTGCAACAGTTGCTCCGTATAATTCTTTTGTCACTGCCAGAATTAAATGCAGAAATCAATTCAATTATGGTATTATTAACACTTACCATTGTGATTCTAACACTTCCTCTGGAAAATAGTTCTGCCGGGTGGTAGCAGTACGGGTCTTACTTGAATTGGACATTAAGTTTGCCATTTAATGTCTTTTGTCACAGATTTTCATATGAACCCATGCAAGATCACACCGTACTAAAAGGTGAGAAGAGGCACACACGGGCCTATGTGACAAAGGAGATCGCCCTGGGAGATACAGGAAGAACAGTTGTGGAGGGGGACCGGCACATTCTAAAGAGTAGTGCCAACAAGGAGGTTACTGAGAGCAATCCAACAAGTAGAGGCATCAAGGAGGTAGTTGATATTCCCGTCACAGTTTCGGATGCTGAAATCCTTCCAAAAAGCAGTCATCGAGATGGTACTATATACAAGGAAAGGCTCTACTGGAAACAAAATTATTTTGTTGATATCACCGACCACAATGAAAGTAAGTGATCCAAGGCCTTTCTTCTCTCTTTTATAATTCATTTGACATGTGATAGTCCTGTGTGATTTATTAATATGTTTTATGTAGCTATCTTTGTCCAATTTGTAAAAAAGCAACACTTATAAGGAAAAACTAACAAGTCAGTTCTACCTTGGGTTTTATGCAACATTTGGCATTTTGCATGCATAAATCGGGTTAATAGACAAATGTTGTGGATAAAAACACCAGAAGCAGGCATGCGACCTAGTCTCTTTTTCTTCTTTGCCCAAACAAACCAACAACTTAACTAGCAAGACTTATGAGTTAACAAATCCTAACAAACTAGCTCTGCAGCTGCTGCTAGGCAAAAAAAAAGAAGAAGGGGAAAGTGTCATGTAAAACAGCCCTGGGCAAGAATCAAAAAAAAAAAAAACAGCCCTGGGCATAAGCTGGGCACACTTCCCACCTCGATGTTGTAGCTATCTTTGTCCAATTTGTAAAAAAGCAACACTTATAAGGAAAAACTAACAAGTCAGTTCTACCTTGGGTTTTTTGCAGCATTTGGCATTTTGCATGCGTAAATCGGGTTAATAGACAAATGTTGTGGATAAAAACACCGGAAGCAGGCGTGCGACCTAGTCTCTTTTTCTTCTTTGCCCAAACAAACCAACAACTTAACTAGCAAGACTTATTAGTTAACAAATCCTAACAAACTAGCTCTGCAGCTGCTGCTAGGCAAAAAAAGGGGAAAGTGTCATGTAAAACAGCCCTGGGCATAAGCTGGGCACACTTCCCTCCTTGATGTTGTAGCATCACAGCCCTATCTGCTGCTGCGATTGTGGATGGTGGGCTGAACTGGCCCATCAGATATAGTCCTTAACACCTACAAAAATGTGAAGGGGAAGCATAGTGATTGTGTTATATTCATTTTTGCACTATACTAATTATCAATTGAGAACATAACGGTATGACTTTTGGTGAAGCTCTGGTGGATCCAATGAGGTATTCAGTGTCCACTGACTGCAGTCCTGATCCAGAAAATTGCTTGTACCATTTTACATGTCCGATGACACAGATTTTCTCGCTGAAACTGGCTAAAGTTCCTATGAATAGTGGCTCAGTACAGTTATATGGATACATAGCAGCACGGGATGATGTGGATTCAATGCTTAATTATGTTTTCCATCGTACCAGGGATGAACCCATAATTGTGCATCAGGTACATGATCTATACTTATCTGCAATTTTTGTAATTATGTCATAGAATTCATAAGTTGGAAACCTACAGAACAGTCATAAACTATAGTTTGAAACCTAGTATTTTAAACGTGCCCTGTTATTTCTTAATATAGAAAAGAGCATTGTCATTGTACCTTTTTGTTTCAGCTTTAGATTCTACAATCTAGCTTTTGGATTGTGGAAACTGAGATTGTCAAAATTTAAGTGTTGTTTGTTTGTCTGGATTCCACAACCCAACTTTCAGTCACTTACAATGGGTGATACTGTCAAACCGGTAAATATTTGTGCCACAATCTAGCAAAAACTAGTCCCGAGCAGATTATGGAGAGACATTGTGGAATCCAAACTCAAAAGCTAGCCCTTTGTTTCAGCTTTAGATTGTGGAATTCATAATCCACATGCTACAATTGAAATGAAGGGGTCTTAGTTTACCATTTTTGTGTTGTAGATTATGTGTCTTACCAACACTCGCGTAGAACCTTGCAGCTGTTTGCACGAGGATCTTTTCCATTCCCTAATGGTTGCCCCCCCCCCCCGTATCGTCCATGAATTCTAGAGGAAAGGGCCGGCAGTACAGTTGCACGTCTACAACTCAACAGTTCACATCTGGGGAAAAAAACTTGTTATAGGTTTCAATGGCATGCAGTGCCTACCCCAACTTGACTAACGACCTTGTTGCTTTCGCTGTTGTTATAGCTACCGTTATTCAATGGTGTCAAGTAAGGTTGCAGTAAACATTTGAGATATCAGGTTTACAACAACAACAATATGGTGTGTTATCACTTTGCTGCACAAAAGAAATCTTTGTCATCCACAATAGAGTGATCTCTATCCAGACTAAAAAATTCAGCGATATCTTCTTGTCTACTTCATTTTATATAGCAGCAGCTGCATGTCTGCTTTATCTTCTCTACGATATCCCAACCTCTCTCTATTTAGTAGCTGTGGAATACTGGAAGTGTGCTCCCGTTGTTGGTAATGAAGCTAGTCTCAGGTCAGGCATTGAGCCTACCTGGTTCATACCTCGTTTGTAGATCCTACCTAACAGACAAATAAAAGAGAAAATTTCCTGTATGACCTCCAAAAAAAATGAGGCTTCCTTCTATGGCCTCCAAAAATGAAACTTCCCTCCGAGGCCCAATTTCGTTTTTGAGTTCCCTCTCGTGGCCCTTCCGTCGGTTTCAGAGACTAACGGTGTTAAGTCTTATGTAAAAAGACCGTTTTACCCCTGGAATGAAATAAACTTATTATTTAAGAAAAAAATTCTGCTGGAAGTATTTATTTTTGGTGTTGTATAAATACGAAACATGTATTTCGGCTTGTTTTAAAATTTTAGCTTGTTTAAAAATTGAACCGGTTTGAATTTGCACATTATTTTTTCATTTTGAATTTCCATAATTATTCAAATTTTCTTTTTAGTTTATATTTGCAGAAAAATAAATATCAGACACAATGTCATATATAAAATTTGAAATTTGAAAAATGAAATTCAAAGTTTCACACATGAATTACGCCAGTACATAATTGTAGATTGAGTTGAAACATAAATTAGGCAGCACATGCAAGTTTGCAAAGTTTCACCATAAGGCACAATCACATACACAAACCAAGCAAGCACACACATATAGTCACATACACAGACCAAAGCATCCACACACAGTCACATTGGCAGAACATGTAATTCATAGGCTGAAATCATAGGCTGAGCCTTCTTTTGCTTCTTGTGCTCATTGCAGGGCTAGCAGGCAGCCCTGTTTTGCTTCTAGTGCACATAGAGGGTCTCTTTCCAGCAATATTTGCATTGAATACGACCTCTTGACATACAACCTTTTTCTTGGTACATTTCACCTTTTTTAGCTTAGCCTTCTCAGGTTGCAGAATGTGTGATGCATCCTCAATAGGTTGATTTGAGCCACTTTTGGACCTACAAGTAGACATGTATGACAATAAGTATTTGAAACCAAGTAATAGTAGAAACAGTTTGAACAAAAAGAATATAATCCAAATACCTTTTTGATGCTCCGGAGTTGGAGTTGTTATGTTTTCCCTTTGCCTTACTTGAAACCTCTAAGGATTGGCTGAAATGATAGAGAAGTAGTGTAATTAGATTTTGAAATTTTTTGAGCAGCATGTTTTCTCTAAGTATGAAATACCTTTTTGATGGTTCAGGAGTAGAATCAGCATGTTCTCTCTTTTTGTGGGTGGTCATCACATACCTGATTATGTACCTGCTTGGAAAGCCATGAATTAAAAGTATACTCGGCTTTCATTATTTTCATATGCAGTCCTCTTCATCACAATTGTTCGCTTCCTCGTGGACCCTTCAATGCCTATTTTTTAACTTTTACTCCCTATGTTGAAAACCAACACTGTTTTTTTTCGATCGAAGTACTTCCTCCAATCTGGAATTCTTGTTGTTATGACAAGTTGGTCGGAGCACATGTGCAGCTTAGTTTGTCCCGGCGACAAGAAAAACAAATCAGATGAACACATGACTTGTAAACCTATTGTGCGGTTTAGGGCCTAAGGGCCTAATCGGTCTTCTAGACCCAGTGGCGAAGCTAGCACCATGAGGATGGTGTGTGCACACCTGCTAAGCATCAAATATGTCAGCAATTTTATATGGTCAACTAAGGATTTTTCTACTTCATTTCTCTTTACCCTTATAGTGTTCTAGATGGTTGACCCGTCTACACGGTGAAAATTGGTAAGACACTAGTCGCATGGTCCCACACGATGTTTAGCGCTTCTACTACATCATTTCTTCTAGACTCTAGAGAAAAGGAACTTGAACATAAGATCAAGAGACGGTGGATGACTGTGGCAACATATATGGAACTTTCTTTCTCCCACCCTTAATGCCACTCATTTCTTCCGGCATTGTTTCTCCCCTTTTTCTCTCGCACTACATGTTGTGGATTGAGGCATCACCTTTTGGAGTCTTCTTAGTTGAATATTGGGGGTGGTCTTATTGCATGTCGACTTTTTGGAGTGAGACATGGGCTTGTTGATGGTTTGGGCCGCAACTCCTCGTTTTCTTCATATTTTTTACCTCAATTTCTCTTCCTCTCGCCCTGCACTATGTGGTACATTGGCAACTTCTTTAGTCCGTCCACATGTTGTGCACATGGCCTAAATGCTACATGAGGGATTATTGCCACTTTATCTATACATTTTTCATTGTTTGTAAATGATGTCTTAGTTTTGTAAAAGTAAAATGTTTGAAGTTTGACCAATGAAATCTAGAAAATAAATCATTTGATATAGTTTTAATTGTCTAAACCACCCTATATGTTTTTAAGTTTGGATTCTCGCCCATAAATCTTTGTTGCAAATCCCCACCCTCGCTTTATTTGGTTGCAACAAATCACCTCGGTTTGGTTGCAAAAACATCGTTATTTTTTTGCTTATATAAATTCAAAAAAGTAACTAAGTTAAAGTTTAGCATTATTTAAGTTTAAATTTATCTTATTCATCTTATTTTCCTTAAACATGTTTTTAGATGTCACTTTAGGGAACACCCTTTAACCTCTACTTCCATTTTGTTTTTGCATATTCTCTTAAAGGTATGGAGATTAATTTATACTTTTAAAATTTTGTAAGATTGATATGAACATCAACCAATTTACAATGAGTGAAAACGGGATGAACCGATTGAACACATGCGGATTGGGGTTGGTTGTTGCATAAAAAAACTATTGGTGTGGGGAGGGAATATTTGGAACAAAATAGGTTATATGCGGCAATCTCAACATCGAGTAAGATATTGGGTGGTTTTATGCAATTACCCTTTCAAATAAGAAGAGTTACATAAGATAATTTTGCTGCAAATCTTGTAACAGCACTTTGAGGTTGTAATTTTTTTTGCTACTTATAGTCAAAGTTAGCAAAGTTTGTCTTTGACCCCAACACATAAATTACATAGAAAGATCATCAAAATTATGGTGAAGTCCAATCTTGATGAATGTCTATCCAACCACTATTGCATATGGAGCTACAACAGGGAGTTGTTTGATGAACTCGGTAGGCCCATGGGACCATAGCAGCTGACTTCATTCGAGGAGAGGTTTTGGGATTGGACCTTATGCTTAAAAAGGGATTGCGTCGAACGCTTAACCGACGCCTAGGTGTTGCATGTTGGGTGACCGTGTTGTCTAGACCGACGCGGTGGAATTAGGTAGAGAAACGATTACACGGTGCAAAGCGGGGCTACACCGAGAGAAGTAGAGCTAAGCGTTGGCCGTCACGAGAGTTGGGCCGCCACCAAGGAGCTCTCGTCCGCAACCTCTAGGGAGAGCTACCGCTGTTGCCGAGAGAGATATGTCCACAAGCAATGTTGGGGGTTTGGATGGACAAAGTGGCCACTTTGAGATTTCCCAACAGTAAGAGATGAATTGAACAAACGAAATGATAACAATCACAAGACTTCCCTTCAAAGACAAGACATGTGTCACTGTATATTCAAGAATCATCTCCCTTTACAAGGAGCTCGTGGCTCTCTATTTATAGTCAAGCTCTAAGCCCACTTACTTGGGACCAAAATGCCCTCTACTACCTACTACATTTCTCGAATATACCATACAAAATAGTCCTAAAGGGTATTTTGGTCCTACAGCTAATAGAAATGCTCTTCCTGCATCTTCGACATTTAGAGTTGACTCTTTGATCAACTCAGCCTGGTTCTTCACTTCTGTTCCCGGCTGAGCTTCACACTTCTTCTCTCCAGGAATCTTCATGGAAATTTGATCTGAATCTTCACCATCACATTCCTATTAAAGAATTCGAAGTACCTGGTGCAAGTCTACTCTTGAAGAGGTCAATAGTTCAACCCTAGAACAAAAGAAGACACAAGAGCTTGTATGTTTGGCCACTTTTCTGATCGAGGAGTGGTTGTTCCTAAAGGATTCCCCCAACAGCCAATATCCATTCGCAACTCAAATTGGGTACAACCCAGGATGTGTTCTTGTGTGCTGGTTTTTCTTCCTCTCGGTTGCCCGCTCTACCTCATTCTCTTGGGCAATGGGCAACTCACATGGCTCATGCTATGTGAGACAGACTTGGGCTGGATGAGACATTCTCCGCTTAATCAGGAACGCCTAGAAATGACTAGGCATGCCCTAGACCGCCTAGGTGCTAGGCAGAGCCTCTCCGCTCACTTTTTGTTTCCACTTTTTTAAACATTGATAGGATCACAACCATTGCCTGCAAGGATAGCCCCGGGATGTAGAAACCCCACACACTGCTTGCAATAATTAATGGAGAAACTGAAGATATGCAATAATTAATGGAGAAACTGAAGATATGCAATGTGTTGGAGTTGAGCTATGCATGTTGTGGGACCATGGTATGGCATTTATATTTTGGATACAAGTTAGCCTCTAGAGCTAAAGTGATGATCTCATAGGCATTCGTGTAGGAGTGGAAGAAATTTGGGAACACAGAAAGAACACGATTATGATAGGTAGGGACAATGTTGGGGCATTCAGCACATACCGAAGTACTTGGTTCTGAAAAGTGGGCCTAGGTTTGGAATTGAACAAAATGGCAATACCCGATTTCAATTTTGAAGTGACAAAGTTACTTTTGGGTTTCATCTCTAACTTACCCCAACTTGGTTGGGATTAAAGGCTTTATTTTTGTTGTTGTAGATATTATGTCTTATGCAAATTTATTGTTAGTTAATTTGCATTATGTGTGTTCAACTTTTTATCTTTCTATGTTTTGTCTGGTAAATGTTTTTAGTTTATGTAGAAAACTTGCATTGATAAGGAAAACAAAATATCTTTTAATGCATGTGTTGTCATTTGTGGGATCTATTGGTGGTTAGTAGAGGTAATTAGCTTTCGGTCTGGTAACACGATACGAACAAAAGTTCCTATATTCATTTGTACTTATTTTGATATATGAAGACAGACTCAATAATTAAAATCTTACAGGGTTCTCTTATCGAAATGACTGGTCCAAAGAGAGGCATCGCCCTGATTTCTGATGTTCTGTTTGAGTTTGACATGAGGATCAAGAATGGGGACAAAGAAGAAGATGATCTTCAGCTTATTGATGGAGTAACAGAGTTCCATGAAGTACATATGCGTTGGACACCCTTCACAATTCGCATTAATGGTGAATATGGTGCTGTCGACATGTGTCTAGCAAATGTTTACAATGGAGTAGAGGCCACAGTGGAAATTACCATATCAGACGTGCAGAAGGGTTTTGATTTGTCACTTAGCAGTGAGGTATCGATGCTGGAGGTACGTGAAGAAATCCAGCTTTTTTGTGGCACTATTGGTCGGCCATGTGGGTTAAGAAGATTTGTGATGGCCGTTTTGCTGGATACTGTTATGCATCTGAAGTTCAAGGTCGGTCAAAAAGGCTCCAATATTGCTGAATATTGTTGTTCTTTTGAAGCTAAGTTACATGGATCTGCGAGCCATCAAATAAAGCTTGACCTCGCTAACATCTTAGTGAAGGTTACATATGGTCCGTTTTGGTTGAGTAATTTACTTGTTGTCACCATTTATTAGTATAACTTAGTGCAATATCGCTTTTGTGGTGGAACTGATTATCTGTACCTATATC
The DNA here is from genome assembly GCA_031894775.1 of Chloris gayana. Taxonomy (NCBI): domain Eukaryota; kingdom Viridiplantae; phylum Streptophyta; class Magnoliopsida; order Poales; family Poaceae; genus Chloris; species Chloris gayana. Next base: position 18,739 of record JAUNZO010004411.1, read on the forward strand.
TTTTCTTTTTTTCTCTTTTCTAATAACGACGTTTTTGGCCCTGTTCGGCTGGCATGTAAGCCGGCTGGTCTCGACTGATTACGTGAGTAGCAGCAGCAGCGGAGAAGGCTACTATAAGCCGGCTTGTACATCAGCCGAACAGGGCTTTTGGTTGAGTGATTCATATCGCATTGTGATTGCGGCCGGTTAAGCAAAGCCTGCGTTTCATATAATCGGAAACCGGCGTATAGAAATCTGACTCCCTCCCTAACCGGTACTCGACTCATCTCTTTATGGCGCACACAAATCGCTAGGACGGCTGGAACATCCTGCTTACAGATTCAGTGGTTGCGGTGGCCTGTGAAGTGAATGCTCCGGCTCAGTGAAATTGAGTCATTCATGACGGATGGTGTGTTGGCAAGCTGGGCAGGGGCAAGCTCTGTACTGTACAGGAATAACTCGCTGCCTTGATTGGATGAGAGGGCCTGCCTTTCAATGATGAGGCCATTCTGATTACAATGTACTCCCTCTATTCTTTTTTTCTTTTTTTTCTTGATGTTAGGACAAGAAGATTAGTTCATTTTTAAATTAAATTTTGTGTCCTAACGTTATAAAAAAAGAATGGAGGGAGTAGTTCGATTTCATCACCGTTTGTGTTTGCAACCACCAACCAACCACTTTGAGTTCAAAAAAAAGACAACAACCACTTCGTAAGTTTCTTGTGAAGCCTCTGTCAGCCATTGGTGTTGCCCGTGTCATTTTTCGTGGTGTCAAAGGTTTCGAGCGATTCTTCTCTCTTCTAGTGTCGCTTGTAAGTTTCTTCTGCCAAAATACCATCCTATTTTGTGTTGGCGATCTCGTCGGGTACTATTCGCCCACGATCCATTGCGACTACGCTAATTGAATTCACATCTTCTTTCTAATGGACTAAAAGTTTGAAAACTTTCAATCAACAATATTAGAATTTGTTTTTCTAGGTTCATGTGAGGTAGATAGGGGGTAGAGGGATGGAAATGATCGGTCTCGCATACGTGAGGACAAGTCTCGTCTCGCGCACCCTCATGGCCCCACCCCACCTCATCACACGGTCGTCACTTGGCAGGATCACGTTCAGCCCTCACATACAGTTCGCCGTGCCGCGCTAACTTCGCTACCACGTGTACTAGTAAAACAAATTCACACCTTCGGAAGTTTGATAATTATTATTTTTTAAGTCACGGGACTTTGATACTTTTGTCCCACAATATAGTTCTGTTCCAAATGGAATATCCTTTGTTCTATATTGTAAAATGTTTTGCAATATAAACTATTTTATTCCATAGTAATTTCATTTGGTTTCAGGCTGATTTTCTTGTTCTAGGCTATTGTACCAAAATATTTTTTGCCATACGAATTGTTTTGTTTCACAATAATTAAATTTTGTTCTAAGCAGAACTTTTCTTTTATTCTAGGCTATTATTCCAAAGCTAATTAAAAGTGTTCCATCTGAATTACAATTTTGAACTTTAATTTTGGTTCTATGTTATTTTATTTAATTTTTTCTGGAACAAACCTATTTTGTTCTATGTTATTTTTTATTCTATTTGAGAAAAAATAAAAATTATTTTAGAACAATCAATTTTGTTCTAGAACGAACATAAATGTTTTACTAGATGTCTAATTTTGTTCTGGAACAAACCTATTTTGTTCTGTGTTATTTTTTATTTTGTTACACAAAAACTTAAAATTGTTCTGGAATAATCAATTCTGTTCTAGAACAAAGATAAATATGCTATTGAATGTCTATTTTGTTCTGGAACAAACCTATTTTTTCCAGTGTTTCATAGAAAATTAAATTTGTTCTGGAACAATCAATTTTGTTCCACAACAGCAAATAAATGTTCTATTGAATGTCTAATTTTGTTACGGAACAAACCTATTTTGTTCCATGTTATTTTTTTGTTTTGTTGCACAAAAATTAAAATTTTCTCTAACTATCTATTTGGTTCCACAATAAAAATAAATATTCTATTGAAGGAACAAACCTATTTTTTTCTTGTTATTTCTTATTTTGTTGCACAGAAATTTAAAATTGTTTTTGAACAACCCATTTCGTTCCGGAACAAAAATAAATGTTATATTGAATCTCCAATTTGTTTGGGAACAAACGTATTTTGTTCCATGTTTTATTTTTTTTACATAGAAAGTTAAATATTTTCTAGAACAATTAGTTTTGTTCCAGAACAAAAAAAAGTTTTGAAACAATTAATTTTGTTTTGGGGAACAAAAAAATATTCTGGAATAAAAAGAAATATTCTTCTAAATGTCTAATTTTTTCCATGGTATATTTCATTTTATTCCACATACTATAGTTTAAAAATTTATTGTTGACAACAAGTTTTTTTTTGTTCCTACGGTCCAAATGGATTCAAGCGTTCAGCGCTTAAATGAAATAATCAATAATCATTACGTACCTTGCCAACGCTGAAAAGAATAAAAGATAAAGCGCTCGCGCTCCCAGCTGAAAGAAACAAACAGAAACACATGCTGGCGGGGTGCGCGAGGGACGTGATGTTGGACGGTGAACTTTCAATCGACTGCAAATTAGTAAGTATATATTGAATTCTTCAAGTCACATTTGTGGCATCAGTGGACCTCAATTCCGTCGTGCATTGTCGGCACGTGTCGTGTCAATCTGCAAGGTGCAGAACTGCAACTTTCTTCTCATGAAAGCCATGTAAGCATACGATGACGTCTCGTATTCCGAATCAGAATGCATGAACAGATGGAAACAGTAGCAGTGGCGTTTACATGATACAAATTCGCTTCTTTCATAAAAGTGAATAATTGCAATGAAAGTACGAGCTCTAGTTAAAATGACATTGATCTCCTGTTAAAATGCATGATGCCTCAATACAGCTGCCAGGGTTCTTGATGTATTGTTGTCTGACCTTTATTTACCTCAGCTTAGATGTAAAAGAATTTCTGCTTCACTTTAAAATTAATTAATGGAACGTCAGATTCAGAACGTAGCCCACAAAAAAGAAATAGCTGCCAAGGCTAGTTTAACACTGCCAAGGCCTTCTACCGGTTCAGAAGTCATCCTCCACTCCCAAAAAACGATCAATGGGGTGAGGACCATAATCCAAATGCCAGCACCCAGCCTACTCTTCCAAGGACCTTCCCTCAGCTCCAACCAAAAAGCGGAAACTGGTCCGTAGCACCGGTGAAAGTGTATCGGTCCGGACTCCTCTCACGGGAAGCTCTAGGACCGAAGCACAAAAAGTCGAAGACCGTCGTCGTGACGAGGAAGCAATGGAGCGCGACCGCAAAGCCACACTTGACGCCTTCCGGTCGGCGCTGAGCGGTGGATCTTCAAATCCTACCCCGCAAGCTCCTTTCGTCAACATTCTACGCAGACCTCGGAACGCTCCTCAATCGAGCCTCCGGGATCCAGACCCCACATCCCCGGCGCAATCTGCAGGCAAGAGGATAGCAGAGGACTTAAGCAAGGGCGCTCAAGCCTTTCCAGCCAAGAAGGCGAAGACGTCAACCGTCTTCAAAAAGGCATCGGTGTAAGTTTCCTTACTCTTTTAACAAATTCTAAGTCCTTTTAGCATTGTACCCGGTCTTTATCGAAGAAAATACCGTTCTAAACATCTATATTTCTTCATAATCTCTTCGAACCTCCAAGCCAATATAGCTGGCTTGATGAGGAAAAGATCTTCTTCGACTCCCTCCACAATAGAGCACAATAGAGAAACCAACTGAAAATCATGTAGCCACTGAAGCTACGGAAAAGATTCCAATGGATCGAGTGCGGCGAGAACGAATGAAATCCCTACCGCATCCATAGAAGAATCGCCTACTTCGGGGCTTCTACTACTCCGGCTACGGCGGAACCAGCTACCACCGAAGTTCCAACGAAACACACAAGAACACGAGATTTTAGACGAGGTTCGGGTCCCTCAATTAAGAGTAATACCCTACGTCATGTATGTTGTGTATTGCCTTTAATAGATTGCTAATTGCGAGTTGTAAGATGATTTCAAGGGGTCCCTGCTCGCCTTATATATTCGGGGAGCTAGGGTTACATGCGGAGCCCTAGTCGGTTACATAAACTCATACTCGGAAGTCTGTATCTCTAATCTTTCTTTATTGCTTCGAGTCCTAACGGACTAATATTGCTCCTTTACTTGTCGATCAAGCCATATTACGTCGGTCTTCTTGTCCGCCTTGTTTACATACCGGTATATGAAACCTTCTGTTATCTCATATCGGTTGGGTACCACTCGTGGGCCCTCTCCACCAGTCTTATCTTCATCATTATGCCACTATATCTCCGATTATTCATTCCTTTGATAATTGTATACCCATAAGTCAAGTATACGACACAAGGATTTAGCTTACGGTGGCAGTGGCCATGGATCGATGAAATCCCTAAGGCTCCGATGGTGGTCACGTGGTTGCTTGATCCAATGCTTCAATGGTCGGATCTCGTGGGACGTAGGTGGTCTTGCCCGTCTTGAGGCTAGGGCAAGATGGCAGCACGAAGTGCATGGTGGCGAGCGTACGATGGATGTGGCGTGTGAGTGGACTTGGTGGTGCTGGTACTGTTCGGAGCTTGAAGGTGGTGCTGCTGGTGTTGTGGTTGTGCACTTGGGTGGTGGAGGGTGTTGTTGGTCCATGCCCGGCTTCCATGGCATAGTAGCTAGCACCTGCAGTTATAGGTGAAGATGGGTGGCGGCCAACGAGGGTATGTCCATGTTACGGTGGTGATGTTGCGGTGCGAATGCAGCAGGCTAAGAATCTAGGACTCTAGGTGTAAGCCATGCTTGGTGTTTCAACCGATGTTGGCAACGACGACATCTTCGGGTGTTGTTCCTCTTGTTGGAGGCCTTGTCGAGATGTCCCGTATCAACCAACCATAGGAGGTGTCTTCGGGTGTAAACCCAAGACCTAGCGTGCTAGAGCGAGCAATGGCGGTGTCCTTGATGTCGTGACCTCCATGGAGCCATTGGCTCGGAACCCTCTTGTCGTATTGTTGACCAACAATGTCGTTATTGTGGCATACCTTCGTCCGGTTGAGCTTAGGGTGTGACCCATGTCGATGAGGCTTTTGTCTCCTTGGAGATGCACTTTGAGATGTCCTTTTCATGGCATTGTTGCTAGAATGAAGTCGGAGCTGCTGCATCATGGCATACAATTCAGCTTGACAGCAATGATATATAGCATGGTGTCGTGAGAGATGACTCAGGACCACCGAAGTAGAGGCATGTGCTGAGATCCATTGTGGTGAAATTGAAGTTGCTTGTCACTTTCGGCAAGCTTGGCAACGACGACCCTTAGTGGGTTCCATGAATAGAGTAGCGTGTCTTTTTTTTAGTTGACCGGTCATGTGATAGTGAGGGTTTTCTTTCTTTGCTTGTCAAGAGTTGAACGGTTTGGTCTCATTTCCCGTAATATGAGGCACCTTCTTCTTAAATATACGCTAGACACAAAGTGTTCCAAAACTTTTGAAAAAACATTTTTCGTGCATCGGTGTTATAGAGTACTAAGTAGTATGCAAGCTCGAGTATCAGGTCGTAGGAATAGCATAAGTCACAAAAAGAAAAGGTCATAGGAATAGCACGTTGTATTTTTGAAAGTTGCCTAGGGGAGGGGGTGAATAGGCAAACCTAAATAATTATGCAAATAAAGACTTTGCGCACGAGTTAAATACCAGAACTTCCGACATGAACCAGAAGTTCTCGTGGGATAGGAAGTTCTGTTAGAAGTTGGAACTTTCGGTAAATCAATAAATTGCAAGAATTCAAAAACAAAGTGGGTTCTAGAAAATCTAATTGAATCAAAAGAGTAGAAACAACAACCCTAAGCACTTCTAGGTGATAGATATAAGCGGAAACAAGCTGGCAAGTAGATCAAATGAGATTAAGCCAATAACTAGCAAGAACGCAAGAACATGCATGTATGAAACAAGAACAAGTAACTAAAAACACGAGTCAAGGATTTTTTACCGAAGTTCGAAACCACAAAAGGAACATACGTCTCCGTTGAGAAATCCACCAAGGATGGGGTCTCTTTCAACTTCCTCTCCAAGTGCCACCAAAGTCAACTTGGTTTTCCACTGCCAATTTCCATAACGGAGGGGCAATACAAAATTTTTGGCTCTCAACCACAATATTTGGGAGATCCCGGGCGACACCAAGCCGTCTAGGGGATGAATCCCTAAGAGTAACAAATGTGAAATCAAAGTCTTGGAAGTGCCTCAAACGCTCTTGAGAATAGAATTGGTGCTATCAATCTTTCAATCTTGCTCACTCACTAGCCCTAGCTCAAATCTTGGAGTAAAATCCTTAGAGGAAGTGAGGCGGGTGAGTTTTTGCTCTTGGGATAGTGTTTTTCGTGGTAGATAGATAGATAGATAGATAGATACATAGATAGATAGATAGATAGATAGATAGATAGATAGATACATAGATAGATAGATAGATAGATAGATAGATAGATAGAGAGAGAGAGACGTTGGGGGTAAGGGGGTATTAATACCCAAGCTCCCAAAACTAGTCGTTATGCTGCTGAAAAGACTTTAACGAAACTTCGACTCGAGCAAGAACTTTCGGTGAGCTGCCTCTATGTGGGATGCTTTTGGCTACGAGAACTTCTTGTTGGAACAGGAACGTCCAATGGGCTTCCTCCGTGTTGAATGCTTTTCCCTACCAGAACTTCCAGTTGGAAGAGAAACTTTTGGTGGGTTGACTCTGTCTAGGATGCTTTTGGCTACCGGAACTTCCGGTTGGAATAGAAACTTTCGATCACGGTGATGGTTTGGGATGTTTTGGGCACTTATTTGTAGACATTTTTTCGCACTTCCAATGCAATATTTCGTATCCCCCTTGATAGTACGGTATGCCTATACTCAAGTTATTAAAAACAATTTTGCTTATGAGAAAAGCCTTCCACACGACGTGAAGTGATTGGATGGTTCTTCACCGTTCTTTTTCACTTTCGTATGTCCACATGCTCAAAAAATATAATTAGTACCTTAAGTGGTTCGTCATTAACTCACCAAAACTCACTACGGGCTTAGATGCACTTTCACTTTTGCGATCGCTTTCTCTTCATCTTTCAACAATAACTTATAGCTAGTTTTATGCCAACATGCAAGTTTAATGTGTTAATTATCATGAGGTTTCAAATTTAAAGTGTAAAATACATATTTTTCATACATATACATATTAAATATGCCGTCTTAAATAAAGATATAGTTTTATATAAAAATATACAATCAATATATATATGTATAGCTACTACAAAGATAGAGTTCATTGGATTGATGATCCAAACTACCTATAGTTTTTAAAAGGGAAAAGTCTATTTTACTACCTCAAAAATTCACTTTGTCCAACTTAGTATCCGAATAAAATCTTGGCTCAGTTTACTACCTCAAACAATTTAAGTCGGTGCAATTTACTCCCTTATGTTCTTTGTTATTTTTATTTCTCTTTGTACGCATTAAACTTGAAACTCAAATTTTACGCCATGATACATGCTATCAATATCTACGTAAAATAAAATAACTTGTATTTTTTATAAATATTGTTCATATAAGTTCGGAACTCTATAGTTCATATAATATTTGATGCTATTAAAACTATAATACATATTCTTCAAATATGTCTGATATTTTTTTACTGCAGGACAATATGGTATCATGTGCAAAATTTTAGCTTCAAATTCAAAGCGTACAAAGAGCAATAAAAAAGACAAATTGTATAAGGTAGTAAATTGCACTAACTTTGTTTGTGGTAGTAAACTGAGCCAATATGTTGTTGAGGTACTAAGTTGGACAAATTGAATTGTTGAAGGTAGTAATATGGACTTTCCCGTTTTTAAAAATCTTATCTTTGCAGTTTTAATTTGTTGAACAATTGTTGTACTGTATTATCAGTCTAAACATTATAAAACTTTACAAATTTAGCTGCTGTTGTCTAGGGCAGATGATCTCAATTTTCATTATTCGTAATTCATTATTAAAGAAAGAGTACGACCGGAACGAAATCTTATCATGCTAGCTGCGGTCTGCGGACGCATCCTCCGATTGCCTCCAATCCACTATAGCTCACAAAAAGGACCGGTTCACAAGCATTTGGAATCTCTTTAGGCGCCCCTCATCATCAGATCATTAAACTGAAGTATGTATCAAGTACTCCCATTACAGTTAGTGGAACGCATTAATTACCCAGGTATTATAGTGCACCAGATGAATCATGAATATGCTTTCTTGTTCTTTGCAGCTTAATTCTCCACATGCATGCTTAGTGAAATGCATCATATGTCCCTAAAATATTTAGTAATGATCATCTAGGTCCACAAACTCTCGGAGTGACTATCTGGATCCTTAAACTATTCCTAAATAGTCATCTGGATCCATAAACTTTATATTGATTCTCTTAAGTCCATTATCTATTTATATTATGTCAATCTAGTCCAAATTGTATCGCATAACCACTCTCCATACATGTTACCTCCGTGACATAACCGCTCTCCACGTGAACGTCATCGAGCCTACTCGATAACACTAGCTAGCAACAGCTATGCTCTGCCCATCACAGTTTCACCCTCCCATCCGATCTCGCTCTTCCCATCGTGGTTTCGTATTTCCATGTTCGTTAGTCATTATTGACTTCGACGACTAGTCAATTACCCACTACAACAACCTACACTTTGTGTGTTGCATCGTTCGCATGTGGCGTGACATGTCACTGTCATAGCGGGCACAAGCCACGACGGGGAGGGGAGGCAAGGCCGGATAGGAGGACGAGATTGTAACGGACATAGCACACCACAGTTACTAGCTAGCATAGTTAGGTAGGCTTGGCGGCACTTACATATATGAGTTGTGCGGCGACGTGCGTGGAGAGTAATTGGGTGGTGGCGTTGTGCATTGAGAGTGGTTAGACAACACTGTTGTGGACCTAATTGACAATATACAAATAGATTGTGGACCTAGGAGATTACTATATAAAATTTATGGACCTGAATGATTATCCGAGAATAGTTTAGAGACTCAAATGATCACTTTAAGAGTTCGTGGATTTAAATGATCGTTCCGAAATAGTTTAGAGACCTATATGATGTATTTCAACTCTGCATGATTTGTGTGAGATAAGCTGATCCGTACTGCACAATCGCTATATACTACTATGTTGCAGGGTCTTTTGTATTGTATAGACCAAATCTTTGCATGCAATAATCTGAACAAATTAAAGCCCATCCATCCGTTCATGCATCATTGTGGACTTTCACTCCGGTCCCCTTCGTCATCATCGCACGATATCTTTTCCTTGGGATTTTTTTTTTTTTTTTTGACGCTGCTTATATGTATACATAATATAGACATACAGATACATGTATGAAACCATATATAGTCTCTCTCCGGGAAGTTAATCCGGTCAAGGCAGGTTGTTTTAGGATCATCGGGACAAAATGAGAGCAACAACTGTATCATGTGAGGATGAATCCCAAAATCAGACATGTGTCCGGAAGAAAGGAGGCTGGATCACTCTACCATTTCTTGCAGGTCGACTGATCATCTCTACTTATTACTGTTACTGCTGCATTCGATATATCTCCCGTCGATCAGTCCCAGGCACACACCACACGTACAGTACGGGGACTGACACAATCTCGTATATTGTACGCAGGGAGCGTGGTTGGTTTGGGCATGGCCATGAGCGCGACCAGTAGCAACCTCATGGTGTACCTGATCAAGCAGTACAACGTGAAGAGCATCGACGCGGCGCAGATTTCTAACATTGTCCGCGGATGCATGCAGCTGGCGCCTGTCATCGGCGCCGCCCTCTCCGACGCATTCTTCGGGTGCTACCATGTCGTTGCCGCCGGCGTAGCCATCTCCCTTCTGGTACGTAGTTAATTTAATCAAATTAATTTGCATTAGTTAAGGTGAAAAAAAAGGTCCAATGAACTGTTGCGCAGGCGTTTGTGCTGTTGACGGTGACGGCCACGTTCCCGGCGCTGCGTCCGCCGCCGTGCCCACCGTCTCCTTCTCCATGCCATCCGAAGCCGCTGAGCAGCCTGCAATCTGCTGTCCTGTACGCGGCGGTGTGCCTCCTGGCCATCGGCAACGGCGGGACGCGGTACAACGCGGCGACCATGGCCGCGGAGCAGATGGACGGGGACGCCTTGTTCAGCTGGTACTTTGCGTTGCTCTACGCGTCCTACATGGTGGGCGACACGGCTCTGGTGTATCTGCAGGACGGTGTCAGCTGGGCCCTGGGCTTCGGCGTCTGCGCCGCCACCACCGCGGCGGGCCTTGGTTCCTTGGTTGCAGGATCCAAGTACTACCACCAGCCCGTCCCGACGAAACAGGAGAGCCCGTTCACGGCCCTGGCGAGGGTCCTCGTGGCCGCCGCAAGGAGGAGACATCAATGTCACCTGCAGGAACAGCGGTGCGATATTACCATGGACCACCAACAGGTCGTGATGGTGATGAAACACCAGGAGGAAATGAAAATCCTCCTCCTAGCGAGAGATTCAGGTTCCTGAACCGTGCTGCGATGATCGCGCCAGGCGAGAGTATTAGTCCATGGCGGGTGTGCACGGTGCGGGAGGTGGAGAACCTAAAATCGGTGATCCGCGTGCTGCCGCTGTGGTCGTCGGGGATCCTGGTGAGCATGACCGTCAACGCGCAGGTGGCCCTCACCATCCTGCAGGCGCTCACCATGGACCGCACCATCCACCACTTCGCCGTCCCGGTCGCCTCCATCACGGTCACCGTGCTCGCCGGATTCGTCCTCTCCACCGCGCTCTTCGACCACTTCGCCGTTCCACATTGGGAGCGGCTCACCGGTGGTGGCAAGCTCACGCCGCTGCGGCGCGTCGGGCTCGGCCACGCCTTGAACGTCGCCAGCATGGTGGTGGCCGCTATCGTTGAGCAGAGACGAATGAGGGTCGCGCACGCCCGTGATGGAGTGGTGGAGCTGCCGATGATGTCGGCGCTTTGGCTGGTGGGGCAGCTGGCGCTCACCGGCGCGGAGGAGGCAATGCACCTGCCCGGGAACACGGCTCTCTTCTACCAGGAGTTCCCCCGCAGCTACGGAGCACGGCCACGGCCATGCCGCCGCTCTTCATCGCCGCGGGCTCCTATCTCAGCACGGCGTTCGTCCACGTCGTACAACGGGCCACGGCCTGGCTGCCCGACAACGATGGCCTCATCAACCACCAGTCGCGGCTTGATAAAGTGTATTGGACCCTAGCCATCGTCGCGGCACTCAACTTCGCATACTTCCTCCTATGCGCGACCATGTATAACTACAACAAAACTCTCAACGAAGACTCCCGCATGGCTCACACTCTGCATGATACGACAAGTAGTCAAAATTGTTAACTTATTGTTCTTTCAAAATGATAGCTCCAAGATATGTTGGGCATTTCTGTAGACGAAGAAGAAAGTTATTTATTCGACCTATTTGTAGGCTCCCTCTAATTACCTTGCCCCATACTATACAGTGTGAATCTGCTCCACTACAGAACACAACAAGTCAGCATCACTAATTTAGGGGCCAAAACAAAAAATCATAAGGTTTTCTTTGAAAAGCTGACAATCGGTAGATCCCAGAGGAGGAGGGGAGGGGGCATAGGCTCCTCCATCGTGGCCAGTCAGAGCTGTGAGAAAGCAATGTCCGATCATTGATCCTATGGCAGATGACCAAACAATCACAGATCTTGAGAAGTATGATGTGGTGGCCTCATTGATATGGTTCACCCTTGGCAACATAAAGTACTAAGTCTGCGATGATCACACGGTGACATAGGGATCAAGCAAGCAGAAACCAATGATGAAATGTTGACGGTTATGGGGTTTTTCTGATTGGACGAAATAGAGAATTACTTTCTTGATCCTAAAAAAAAACTCATCTTTTCCTTTCTTCACCCATTCTCAAATGAACTTTCATTTATTGATCAAAATCAACTTTTGATTCCTTTTGTAACCCTTTTGTTACATTTTGGATGTAATAGAGTTAAATGAGAGGTCAAATCCTTTGCAGAAGAACCCGTAAACCACGACACTTCGAATGTACTCTTCGTCACAAAGCAGCCTCTCTTTCGCCACGTGCTAGGGTTCTACCGCCGCTGCAGCCGTAGGACCCCCTCCAATCCTTCCGGCATCCTTGCCGACAGTGGAAAGGAGAGGGAAGCCCACCCGCTTCAGATAGTACTAGTAGGTAGCTGTAGTAGTTGTAGGTTTTCCTCTCCGGTTGTTGTAGAAGCTTGAAGGCATGTCCTGCTTTTCCTTTTCGATTTGGAAGCTCCTCTCGGTCGCCGTCGCCGGTCTTGCCATTGTCGACGAGCTCGCTGGTGCCGATGGCCGTCCGGAGCTCTCCCCAAATAAGGTAGCTCTAGGTCCCATCCTTCCTCCCCCATCCCGCATCTCCACCGCCGGCATGGGTGTTGCCCGTCCGCCGTGCGTCACATCCACGCTCCCGGGTGCTAGATCTGCCGCCACCCTCACCAGATCTCGCCCCGTAACACCTCCCTCTCCTCTTGGTTGGCAACAGCTCCGCCCTCCACCGGCACACAGGGAACCCATCGGTCTCTGCCGCCTTCGTTCCCTTCCTATCCGTCGGCGGACCTCGCATGCTCTACTATGTTGTCCCGGGACCTGTGGGGTGCTTAGTCGCTCCATGGGACCTCAAGGCCGGTGGCCACAGCGTAGCCCTTTTGGGTCTCGTGCTGGCAAACCCGACGCCGTCGTGGGAGGCCTCCTCGACCGGCACGCGGACGTTGTCCTTACAGCTCCCAAAGCCGGCGGCCATGACGTTGTCGTGGGCGGCCGCCCCATGTGTACCTAGCTACTGCCTTCACCAACATGGGGCCTGCAGCACAAACACGGCGCCCTGGCACCACCACACTCCACCGTTGTTCTGCACCTTCACGCCGGTGACAACTACAGCAAGCAACATCCTCTTCAACGGTAACTGGTTTCTTGATGTCCTTGATGGCAACAGGTCTTACTCGCCGACTCGTCATAGTTTGTGATCGCTATGGATGCTCCATCGATGCGATGCGGATCCAGCAAGTCCGACATCAGGAGTTCTGCCATTCAGAAGTGGTGTTTTAGCCTACCTTATGCGTCATGATGAAACACAAACATATTAGTCTTCATCCACAATTTTCTCCCATGAAAGCGCTACACCCTTCGCTCAACCTCAGCTATTGCAGCGAGGCACTTTCAGCGATCCTCCGGCAGCTGGCCCGTCGTATTTCACTCCTAGCTTCGGTTGTTGTTGCTTCTGTAATGTGTATATCTACCATGTAACGGGCTTGTATGATTGCAATTATGAATGCACTCTAGGTAGTGGCAGGTTAGCCGGTTCTGTGTTAGCAGGTCCGAGGCACCGTTATTCTACACTCTATCCAGTTATTCTACACTCTATCCGTAGAGTGCTTATGTAATGTGCTTTAAATTAATATATTTTCCTTTATAAAAAAATCCTTCAAAAAAAGAGAGGTCAAATAACCATTTTGACCCAAACCAAGAATCAAGAATTTCAATTTAGAGCATCTCCAACGGCTTTGACTTATTTGCTAGAAATAGAAAATATGAGGGAAAAAAAAAAGGGGTTCCAACAGACCTCTTCTTCCTCCTACTTTCTAGCAAGCTATTCCGACATCTTGACAAGCCAAGTTTAGCTAGGCTGCACCACAGTCCATCCTATGGTTGGAGAGAAAAGGAGAACAAAATAATGACGTGATAGCCATGCATGTGTTTGTTTCTTTTTGATTTGAGAGAAAAAAAGAAGTAAATAATAGCGTGGAGGAAGTTTGAATATAGAGAGTCCAGATTTAACTATTATGTTGGAACAACCTATTATTTTAAGTGCTTCTATTTTTTTACAAAAAGTAAAAAATGTTAATTTAGAAAATTAGATATACGAACTGTTGGAGATGCTCTTAGGCTGACTTCAACAAGACTATGCATTTTTGAGAGGCAAAAGGATGTATGCATGGTGTGTACGAGTGTATAGGAACGAAGGCAATCGGCAGTGTCTCCAACAGATAAGAGCCATTCGCTCATCCCGTAGCTGTCCGTGCTCTCCAAATGCAATGGAGGAGAGAGGGAATCCATTTTTAGCTTATCTCTCTCCTTACACTCGCAAAATGCATGTTCATTTGGCTCTTCTGTTGGAGATGGATTCGGACATGCACGGTGTCGCTAGAGAGCCAAAAATAGATTTGCATCCCCTTGTTGAAGTCAGCCTTACTTGTGTCAATCTGAGTATTTTTATTGCATAATGGCAAACAAATATTAAGGCATATATGCGTAAATCATTTCATCCCAAAATCTTCCCTTCTTGTAATGACGGATCATCATGTAAGGTTAGTCCCACATCTAATCTATTTTCAAGGGAAAATATCTTCATTTGTAGGTATTGTTTTCTTCATTTTCAAACGCCTGCAGCCATAAAATAAACAACAAAGAAATATAACATCTTACAACCCGATGATCGTTCCAAACGTGGTCCCATGTGATCATGTGGACGCGCGGTCAGACGATGTTACGCTCTAAATTTGATCATTTCAGCAACAGGTTCTTTCCTCTGCATTTTATTTATTATAAAAATTTCAGCAGTGCAGTATCCTACCACTATCGATTGCGTCTTGTCTAGAACACGGTGTTTGGTGGCTTCCACAACACCGCCATGAACACGTCTTGTCCCACATAGACAAACATAATCTTCGTGCGTGCCGGTCACGTTTATCTACGGCATGAAACGGACAGGTCACGCTCATAGTAGACTTGCGCATATCGATTCTTGAATAGGTCCATGAGAGAGAAATAAGTGTGATGTCATAACTCATAACCGTTGCCAAACAAGTCGATTTACTAGCTGTCAGCTGCGAGTAGATTTCAGAGGCAAAAGGCTTTGGTTGATACCAGGTCTTTCGGCTCCTTCGTTCTGGAGAAGTGCAAGACGAACGTTGGCATTGGATACCGCAGTCCGCAAGTTGCAACCAATTTGAAATGCAGCCTGCTGAACCTGAAAGTGAACTAAAGTGGTCCCCGGGTAACAAACTCTGTCCGCCATCAACGTTTAAAATTTGAATGGAAGAAGCATGAAAATATTCATACTGTTTTAATACTGCACCCACAGAGCGTACAAAGACATTCATCCTGTACCCGTTGCAAAGAGTTAACTATAGGAGTATTTCGCTAGTACTGTCCCAGGCAACCCCAGAGCAAGGTTATCAAAACCGGATTGACCGGTCCGGTTTTGAACCGAGAAAACCGGGCGGTTAACCAGGAAAATCGACGGCTAACCGAATAGCTACAGTAAATAGCTACAGTTTCCCCGGCTAACCGGTCAAACCGGCCGGCCGGCCGGGACCGGTTTTCCAGTTAACCGGGATAACCGGCGGTTTTCACCGGTTTTGTGAACCATGCCCCAGAGAGGTCCAGGTAACAGCAGCATCAATGAGCAGTCATACGGTATCAAAAGTAGTACAAAACTTGAATTCACACGGTAAATTCCGTATGACACAACCAACATGAAGCATTACAGAACAACTGCACAGCAAGATCAGAGATGTACAAATCATTCATATTGATGTAAACATGTAAATATCATCAAGGAGGGGAATCAAAGTTGCGGACTAGTAGCAACGAGCGTTCCCTCATCTTTTCTCACTATCCAAGTGTTCATATCATTGCACAATCGCTGCTTCATTATACTAAGTAGCAGCTAAATAAGATCTACTAAGAAATCATAAAAACAAAAAGGCTTTCTTACAAATGGTGTGGATCCAACCACCTGAAAGAATCAAAGAATCGGAGCACCAAGATCATTGCTGAAGCAACAGGAAGGCTGAAGTAGCAAGGACCAAGACCAATGCAAGAACACTGCTGAGACGGGTCCTGAATCCGCTGCTCATTGGAATCCTCTGCGGCATAGCGCATTCGTCACCATTGAAGAAGACCTTTGATGGGAAGCCGTCGCCAGCAACAACGTCGATCCCAGGGGTCAGCTTCTTCGTGAACGAGAGGACTGACTGTTGCTTCCCAGGCACAAGGTAGTCCGATCCACTCATGTTGGTCTGCTTCACCAGATAATTGAGACCCTCCAGACCCTGCATAAAGATGGTGTTCTTGCCCACTGCAGTGGCATTGAAAGAATAGGCCTGCTCAAAGCCATCATACGCCTTGTCCATGACAATGGCAGTAAACCAATTGGCCATGTCTACATCCTCCCAGTTGAACAATGTCACACGAGCACTCCATCCCTTGTTGTAGTCTGTAGAGACGTGCCAATTGATGCTCACACCGCAGAAATCGCCACAAGGCATTGGACGGGGCACATTGTAGTGCTTCAAGTCAGCCCACGCCAACGCCTTGGATGTGCGGTTGTCAAATGGCATAAGCAGCGCCTCTGGTGGCAGGAGCATGGATTGTGCAGTGGTGCTGCACGTCGGCCCCCTCCTGTTTGCAGGACACCCACAAGCGCAGGTGTTGCAGGGGATCACCGAGTCGTTGTAGAACGCCGAGAAGGTGACACAGCACTTGGGCTTGGCATTCTTAGTTGTGGTGATGTTGCACACCACCTGCCATGTCGCCACGGCCAGTGTCGTCGAGTCAAGCCCGCTTGGGTTTGGGAACGCGGTTGGGCTGACAGGCACCGGCTGGCCACAGGTGTATTCTGGATTCAGAGTTGAAGCACCGGCGATCTTGAAATTGGCCGGGGGAACAGCTTGGTCCGGTTCAGGTCCGGTGGCATCTTGAAAACCTGCAATTGGAACGCCGATTTTGACTGTGCCTCATCCATGGACTTGGGTAGGATGGTGCCATTCCTGCAGCAGTGCTCGATCTTCCCAATCTGTGTGTTGTTGTACATGGACAGAGGCAGGTCAAGGATGACCGGCTTGCGGTCGCAATTGAGCACCTGGGAGAAATCAAGATCCTTGTAGTACTGGCCCGCAGCCCCGTAGATGCATCCGGAGGTGTCCACCTCCAGCGGGTGCGCCCCTTCATGGAGTAGATGAACTCGCCGCGCCGCCACTCCCAGGACAGCCGCCAGTTGTCGAGGCGGCCGAGCTTGGCGTTGTTCTCCATGGTGACGAGCGCGAGGTAGCTGGAGGAGTACGCCTGGAGCACGTCGTAGGTGATGACGAGGTCGCCGGTGCCGCGCGGGAGGAAGTTCTTGGTCGGATCGGTGGCGTTGGCGTCGATGACGGTGGCGTTGGCCTCGGCCTCCGGCGTGAGGACGCAGCACGTGGACAGGATCCTCGTGGAGCGGTTGCTCGCCTTGGGGCAATCGTACGCCGCGTCGTCGAGCGACAGCGCGGTGGGGATCGGCTGGAAGTCCCTGTTACCGGGCGGGCCGGCGAAGACCGTGCCGACGATGCCGACGGTGGCCTGGATCTGCGAGAGGTCGCCCGCGGTGGCGATGGGCGTGAGGAGGTCCGTCTGCGGGTACCCCGAGAAGGATGTGGCGTTGCCGGCGTCCTCGGTGGTGTTGTAGGGCAGCTCGCCGCCGCCGGTGAGCACGGCGCCGTCGACGCCGACGAGGATCTCGCCGTGCGCGTAGGTCACGAGGACCGCCCACGACTTGAGCGGGCGCGTGCCGGAGTTGAGCACGGTGACGTTGGCGCGGAAGGCGTAGGGCTGCTTGTTGCGGTCGCTGACGAAGGGGCGGATCCTGTTGCGCTCCCCGAACTGGTAGGTGAGGAGGATGCCGTTGCAGTCGGGCTCCGGCGCCGGCGCGGCCGCCGCCGGCGTCGTCGGCGTTTGCTGCGCCACGGCGATGCCCACGAGCAGGAGGAGCCCGAGCACCACGGCCTGGGGAGCCGCTACGGAGCGGGCCATGGCCGGATCGGGAGAGTGGAGCGGAGATTGCGGCCGGAGGCGGCCGGGTGGCGAGGCAGATGAAGCGATGCGAAAGCGCGTGCACAGCTGGGGACGGGAAGGCGGATGGGGGAGGTGGGTTTGAACTGGGGGAGCGGCGTGCGCAGCTTGCCGGCTGCTTCCTTGGTCTCTCACTCTGTGCTGCAAATAAAATTGCAGAAAAGGATTGCGTTTTGAACAAAAGGGCGTGGAAAGCGACGCCGACGAGACGAGGTCCCTGGGTGGGGGGAGGTGAAGCGAGGAGGAGCGTGGGTTGACATCGATGGCGTGTGGGCCCGGGCCCAGCTGGGAGTGACGCAGCAGTGAAGAACGCGGAGAGGCGGTGCTGAAACGGTAGGGTTCTTGGGTTCGGGCAGCGGCGCCGCGGACGAGCGACAAGCGGGTCCGACCGTCCGATTCTTTCGTGGACGGCAGATGATCCGCGGCTTTGTCAATTGTCATATTTGGAGTGGCGGGTCGTGGGGCCCCGGCATGTGGAGAGGGAGACGTTCTGTATGGCTGGGTCGGGGCGGTGCGGGCCCGGGCCGTGGCTGAGACGTGTCAGCGTGTGCCACGTCCCATGTGAAGCTCGCGCTCTGGCAGCGGAAGACCGCCGCCGGCGTATCATGATGCGGAGAGCGCGGAGTGCACGATGTTTCCAGCGGACACGCTTGTGCTTGGGTGCGCGTGGAACGGGTAGCAGGAGGAAATCAAGCCATTTTCTGTAAACTATAATCAGCATCAGGCTGTTGCTTTGGTGTAATCTACTACAGCTTGACTCGGCTCTACCTAATAAACGAGGAAGAACGTGTCAAATTCCATGCGCGTTTTATTCGGAACCGACGAATGCACAACGACAACGTCGTGATGTTCACCGCAAGACATGTTGTTCTTTCTTAGTGGGGAAAAGACTACCGCAAGAGAGATTCCGGTATCTTCACGTACACACAGTTGATCCGTTCCTCGTAGACTGACATTTCGAACGATGTAACGGTCGTCTCAGAGACTCGGCTGATGACTTGGATGTTCCAGAACAACCGCACTTTCGCGGCCTTTTATATCTTTTTGTTGCCGGAAACGATTAGCTAGCCGGAGCTGAACCGGCCGTGCTCGCCTTCTCATTCCACGACCTGGGCCATTTTTTTATATATGAGGTCGAGAGCGTGACCATATACGTGAGCTCACGTTCGTGGCTCCGCGATTTTCGCTGGTTGGCACCGATGCAACGTGACGAGAATTTCTCTTTCTTCCCCTTGTTTGCTAGCTCGTGGGCGCTTGTCACATCTAGAGTTTCGCCGATGCCGAGATCAAGCTCAATGTCATTTTTTCCCCTTTTTAGCTCAGCTCATAGCTATTTTTTCTCATCTAAGAACGAACTTGAAATAGCTTTACACCATAGGACTTGAATCCTGCATAAGAAAAAGTGCGTGCAAGCCTTTCTTCAAATTCGTAAGATTATTTTTAAAAAGAACAGCTTTGAACCCCAATGTTTGTATTGGGGCTTGCTTTGAAACATTTATCCATATCTAGACTCCCATTGTATGACTTCGAGTTTTTTCTTCTTTGAAGCAATCACAGTCCGACAATAAAATAGCACCCACAGTCAAGCGGTGTATAAAAGAATCTGGAGGAATATTTGCAATGACATCGATGATGTCACTATGGGTACCGATGCTTCAAAACGAAATCAGGCATCGATGAATCAACATTCACCCGGTGCCTCCCTGTTGCTCTCTCTTGTTTTATTCCTTTATGGGATTAAGGTTGAACTGAGGCACCGATGCCTTGATTGTCGAGAGGAAGAGTAAGAGTGCGTTTGGCACGGCTTATACACAAAGTACTTATAGTGCTTATATTGCTTATATAGTGTTTATTATATTAAAAATACTTATAGTGTTTATTGTACATAAGGAGTCAACCCGTTTGACAAAACTGTTAATTCACACCTATAGCACTATAAGCTACGTTTTGCCGCTTCACTTAAAGTGTTTATGCTAGTACAAAATTACAAAGTGCTTATAAGTGCTTATACCACATAAGCAGTTTGCTATTTTACCATTTAGCACTTCAAAATACTTATTGAGCATAAGCAGTTTTATTAAGAACTTCTATAAACCATGCCAAACTCACCCTAAACAAGCACTGTTGCTACATGCAAAGAGATGGGATACTTCAAGCTCCGATAGACTGTGGCTGCTCTAAGCAGACAAAAAATAAGCAGGTATTGTGGCATCACTAATGACCATGACAGCGAGTCAATAATCAAACATTGTACAGTACAGTAAGGTAAGCACAGCTTAGATATGGTCCGGCTAGACTAGCACGCTAAACTTACACTACACATTGCATTGCCACCAGGCACTACTGGAACTCTCCATTGTCCCTAGGGACGAAATCGGTAGGGGAACAGCTGAAAACAGTAGGGATAGTGGTTCCCTGAAAGATTCCTAGGGAACGATTCGACGGGAAAGCCGGGTTCCCCTATGGTTTCCCAAGGAAAACAGTAGGGAAAGACGCGTTCCCTAGGAAAAGATTCGTAGGAAAACTGCAGGTTGGCAGGGCCGTGGTCCCACTGGGAAAGGTAATGTCCCTAGGAATCTTTGTTTGCTAGGGAACTTGCACATGTCCCCTGCGAAAAGCATTCCTAGGGAAATGTTACAGATGCATATAAAACATTTGTAGGTTATATTTAAATATTATTTAATCAAAAAACATATTTAGCACAAATATATATTTCAAACTTTTTCAAAAAAATAAAAATTAAAAAGAAACCAACACTCGGAGGGACCATTAGCTCAAGATGACACATATTAATTAAATCACCGATGGTATAATAGGATAATACAAAGTATTACAAGTACATTGCTACTTGGTTGCAATATTCTAAAGACATCTCCGGAACGGCAAAGTGCATGCCAAGTTCTAAACCACAAGGCTCTCGTACCAACACATAATAGGCGATTAATACAATGGAAAATCATCAAGTTGAGGAGGAGAGTAAGTGCCACCACCACTTGCAGTTGGATTCAAAGGGCCACCTCCATTGCCGGCATCACTTGTAGCTGCATTTCCACGATCGCCAAATCCTCCATATGCAATCCTGCTCAATGTTTCTTCAGGACTCTCAACTCCAACAGCTGAGCCAAATGTACCAACCTAAAACATTTGGTAAGTGTTAACTTTCTCAAAAGTCCAATAATGCATATTCTAATACTGCATGTTTTTATGGAACAAAAGCCATGCTCATGAGCAACTTACGTTTTCAGGTGATGTACCATATCTCGGAGGTGGAGGTGGGGGAGGTAGAGGAGGAGGAACAACAGAGGCAGGCATTCCGGTGTGCGCAGCCGGACTCTATGGTTAAAACACAAATGAACCTAATTAATAGCAGCCAAGATTGCACTATGAGAAGCAAAACATGATGTATGTCAGATCTCACCTCCATAAACTTCTGAATATTTTCATTATGGGTCTGTACCATTCTACTCCACTCCACCATGTTTTGAGCATATTCTTTGGCTGAGCGACTATCATGAGCTTCCTGCCTTATACGTGCCTCTTGTTCTTCACGCCGACGCTTAGCAGTCAGTGATGAGGCACGACCACTCTTAATTTCAGCAATGGCCTCTTTGTCATCAACAATTCCATTAAATATTGGCCACTTTCCATGTGGTCGACCACAAGAGCATTCATAAAGAGCTCTAACATCAACCGGAGAGTGCAACCAATCAAATTCAGATCCATTTAACTCTATAGCTTTAGCTTTGTATCGTTCCTATACAGTAAAGAGGAGTGGTAGGAGAAAATAAGTACATGTGCAAGCTGATAGTATATAGCTAAATCTATTTGACTCTTTGCATGAAAACAAAACAGCTTACGAGACATGCAGTAGCTTCTTCAGTGTTTAACGAGTTAGGTTCTTCTGAATTTGGCCCTCTATGAGTATAAATCCATGCCGAGCATGTTCCCTATGGCTCTAGTTTTTCATTCGTAGGGATAGTGGCGAAGGTGGAGCCAACCTGACATCTGTGGGGGCCACACGGAGCAGTTTCCCAACGAAACCAGAGTAGTTTCGCAGGAAACGTTGGTGTTTCCCTAGAGTGTATGGGTGAGTTCCTAGGGATCAGTACATTCCCTAGAGTTGTGAATATTTTCCAAGGGAAAAAAGAAACGGTAGGGGAACTGGGGATTTCCAGTAGTGAGGGCATCCAAAGTAATGCATCATAAATAACACTGCTTTAGTTTAAGATACCCGTTCTCCTGTTCTCTGCCACTTTTATCCTTCTCCAAAACCGTTATTGATTTCTGGCTCATGCGCGCCTTAAAGCCTTCAGGGTCATGGAAGCAAGACTATAATAACTCCGTTTGCATTGATACTTGCTGACTG
Source organism: Chloris gayana (assembly GCA_031894775.1). Lineage (NCBI taxonomy): Eukaryota > Viridiplantae > Streptophyta > Magnoliopsida > Poales > Poaceae > Chloris > Chloris gayana. Next base: position 40,986 of record JAUNZO010004411.1, read on the forward strand.
ATTTGAGCCGTGTAATCATACGGAGATTCCTAGCATATCCTGTTGCGATAGTTGTAGGACCTTGATGCTCAGCATTCGCTATGCCCTTGCTTTGTTCAGTACTTGCAGTGTCCTTGCTTGCTTCAGTACTTGAATTGTTCTTGACACTTGGTTGGATGGGTGGAGCTAGCTGCACCTGGAGCTTACTTGACAACACTGATCTCCAGAATGGGAAGAACTTGTTTCTTGCATGATCCATGGCCACTGTTTTAAGTGATGTCTTGACCTTACATTCAGCACTCGGAGACGATGACTTGTCATCTTCATTAGTTGCCCTTCTTTGAGAATTTGAATTGTCCATCGATGTTTGCCAGGGATACTGATAGCAATCAAGATTTCCAGTATCTAAGCCTTTTCCAAAAGGAGTGATGCCATTGGCGTTTAGAATCGATGAGACATCTGCAACAATCTTGTCATGGGGCACCTGTGAGTGAGTCTGGATGTATTCCTCAAGAGCTTCGCCAGCCACATTAACAATACCAACTACTGTATTACGCTTGGAAAAAATTTCCTGGAGACCGTCCGCAGACTCTCGTATTTGCGAACCGTCACCGGATGGATGCCGCGTGTACACCTAGCCCAATCTACGCTCCAGGCAATCCATCGGTAATCTCGACTCGGCTCGCACGCAACGCCACGGCTCGGACGCTGCGATGTCCTCGCTCGGCTCACGTAACTACGGAGTCTGAGACAAAGAAAGGTCGATCTGCCGCCGCCACTGCCAAAAGTCGTCTTCCTCAACCCTAACAGTTTACATGGATGCCGACCCGTCCGTCATCGCAACCAGCATGGAGGTTGAACCGTCCTCCATTGCAGCCAGCAAGGCGTCCTTCATCGATCCAGCCAAAGCAGTTGGCAAGGTGGTTGCCGAAGAAGCTTTTGTTCTTGCTGGTGGCGGCAATACTAGTGATCATGGTGAAACACATGTACGTTGATTAATTGGGCCCCGTGAACTTTTATTTGCGTTATGTTTTTAGTTATCGAAACGTTGATCATATGCTTGTGCAGGAGAACGTCGATGCACTTACCATACCCCAAGTGCAAGTGCAATCATCCATCCAAATTGAGTCTACGCCCACATTGCCCACGAATATGTCGGTTGAATCGCCTCGAAGACATCGAACAACAAGAACTACTTGGTCAGGTATGTGGAGTTGATCCAATATCATGCAGGTTTAAAATTTTATTATTTTGTTTCATGGTTACACATGTATTTAACTAATGCATGTATCCATTGTACGACAGGTTTCAATTATTGTTCCTAAAGTTGGAATGGCTTTTGATTCGGAGGATGATGCTTATGAGATGTACAATACCTATGCTGGTAAGATTGGATTTAGTATTAGAAAGAGCACGACAAAGCATCGAGCCGATAAGAGTATATCTCAGAAATATATAGTATGCAGTTGTGAAGGATTTGGTGAAACCGAACCATCAAAGGGCACCACAAGAACAGGATGCAAGGCTCGTGTTCAGTTTAGTGTCAGCAAAGAGGGGGTTTGGGCGGTGCAAAAAGTTATACTTGAGCACAACCATTATCTTGCTAGTCCAAATAAGATGAAAAATCTGAGATCCCAACGACGTGTCACAGAAGCGGACAAGCAACTAATTGGTCAAATAAGAGAAGCGGGGATGAAACCTGCCCGGTGTATGAATTCATGAAGGAATTCTATGGAGGGGCTGATAAAGTTCCATACACAAGGATGGATTGCAATAATGAGATTGGTCGTGAGCGCAAAAAGTACTTAGAGTCTAAAGATTCACAAACACTATGCAACTATTTGAAGAATAAACAGCTAGAGGACCCCACATTCTTTTATGCAGTTGATATAGATGAGGAAACTGGTCGTATAGTTAATTTCTTCCGGGCAGATGGTCAGTCTATAATGGATTATGCATGCTTCGGTGATGCTGTGTCATTTGACACCACATTTCAAACTAATAAGTTTGAAATGCCATTTGCTCCAATCCTTGGAACCAACCATCACAAGCAAACAATAATTTTTGGAGCTGCATTGTTATTTGATGAATCTATTCCATCATTTATTTGGCTATTTGAAACCTTTCTAATAGCAATGTCGAGCAAACATCCTAGCACAATTTTCACAGATCAAGATGCAGCCATGGCAGGTGCAATTGCATATGTATTTCCAAATACAAGGCATCGTCTTTGTTTATGGCACATTTATGTTAATGCTGCTAAGCATCTTGGGCATGTAATTCAGAAGCATCCTAAGAATTTTATGTCTGCTTTTAAGAGTTGTGTCTATGAAGATAGATCTGAGTTTTATTTTAACAAGAAGTGGAATGACTTGCTGCGGGACTACAACCTTGAGGACAATGAATGGATGAAAAATCTATATAATTTGAGGACAAAGTGGGCTATTATCTACCGTGACTCTTTCACAGCTGATATGACCTCGACTCAAAGGAGTGAAGGAATGAATAATGTTTTCAAGAAAAGATTTCGTAGAAAACTCAGTCTTTCAGAGCTTCTTGTTGAATGTGATAAGGTTTCTGCTAGTCTTCGTGAAAATGAGGTTAATGCAGATTTTCATTCACGTCGAAAGGGTCGGGTTACATATATCCAAAATTTACCTATGTTAAAGACTGCTGCTGAATCATATACAATGCGGATGTACTTAGAGTTTGAGGCTGAATTTAAAAGCCAATTTTTGTTCATCGGTACATTGCTACAAACAGAAGGGTCAATCTTAACATATGTGGTTAGGCATATGGAATCTGATCATGGAGCAACAGTTTTATTCAACATTGAAGATATAACCATTACATGTTCTTGTAGAAAGTTTGAATCTGTCGGTATGTATACAAATTCTGAATCTATTATATTTTATATTACAAATTGATGAATAATGGGATCCATATATGTTAGGAATATTATGCAAGCATGCCCTCAAAGTATTCAACATAAGGGATGTTTTTATTCTGCCATCACAATATATACTTAATAGATGGACAAAATATGCAAAAAGAGGATTTTATATTGAGAAGCAAGGAACTGAGACGGAAAATGTGAAAAGTCAAGCTGCTCGTATCTCACGAAAGGCTACCTCTGTTGCACTAAAGTGTTCTCTATCAAAAGATCTTCTTGATGAATTGGAGAGAGCCATAGATAAGTTGGACTCGAAGCAGATATTTCTATAAGCAAGGTGCAAGAAAAATCCAATGAAGTCCCTCTAGTTTCGGTTGATTGTGCTTCAAATGCATTGACAGGTAGAATATCATTTAGAGTTCCCGAAGTGAAAAAAGGTAAAAAAAATAAGCGATCAACCATATGCCTAGAAAAGAGAAAGGGGAAGAAAAAGAAAAGTGGTAATAACAAAGGTATGTCTAATTCTAGCATTTTCAATTATAAGATTCTTTTTTTCTTTCATTTATATTTCTAATTGTAGGAGAAGATCCCAATATTGCATCAGAAGATGTACATGAAGGTGTTGATACAGAACAGTTGATGGTAAAGCATATAACTTAGCTCATTGTACACCATTTAATATTTTATTTACTTACAACGAATTTTGTATTATGTGACATAGGACCTGAATTCTAATACCATTGGTGTTAATAATACAATGTCACACTTTGTCACTGATCCGTATGCACAATCTTCAACCATGGCAACTCAACAGATCCAAGGTGGGTATGCTAATACCATGATGCCACACTATAATATGTATCCGAGTTCTTCTGCCACGAACACTCCATATGTGCAAGGAGGATATACAAGTCTCTTACTTGGACTTGATCAAGATATCACATTTGCTGCTAGAAAATTACGCTTTGATGGAGTGCCAAATAATGAATGATTGTATTCTTCTTCGACATTTCTATTGGGTGTATCCATGAATTTTAAATTATGGATTGTGATACTCCTGGATTTTATTTGCAACAAAGGATCAAACATTTCATATTTCTGAATATTTGAGCCAAAGAATGAATGATGTACTCTTTTTAGTTTATGAATCCAGTTTTAAGTTAATAACACTATGTTTGCCACTCCTTTTCAATACCTCAATTTATTGCTATCAAGCAATGCTGTAAGAAATGAGAAAATGAGAAAATATCTCACGTTGTCAATACATCCACATTCAGAACTTGCAAATGCACAATACACGAGTGGTTTTAGAACACCCTTGTTTTTTTCATAATGCTAGTTTTAATACAATAAACATGGTATACTTCTATTGACACAATATGCATCAGGTTGAAAGCCACAAAAAGGCTTAGAGCCAGCATCAGCTGCATGCCTGCAGGTGTCCCTGAAAATAACTTCGGTTGTGACCATTTTTCTGAACATTGCAGAATAGAGGACATTGCTAGGAAAATTGCAAAGCGAGACCAATCCATAGCAGTCTTCTCTGTCATCTTCTTTGCTCTATAGAAAATTCATGGCATCCTAAAAGGGCACGTCCCAAATTCCTCAATCAGTCTTGCCCATCGCTCACAGGATGTGATGACCCATTGTAACAGCTAGCAGAAGAAGCCTTCTTCTTCCTCCGTCTCAGTGGCCATCCAGTTGGGCTTCGTCGAGCGCGGATCTAGCTAGCCGCACAGCCGCTGCTGACTGCGGAGCGCCGCGCCGGTCTCCTGCTCGTGTGTATGGCATGGGACGGGCTGCTTTCACTCGTGCATATGGAGTCTGCAATCGACGAGGTCCGCCTTCACCGTGGATGCTGCCGGCGGCGGCGGTGCCGGACAAGAGAATGAGATATGGAGGTCAACGGATGGGAGAGTGACGCGAAGCGCCGAGCGAGCTGACGACGCCGTTCCTCTGGAGCCAAATCAGAGCCGAGCGAGGACGTCGCAGCGTCCGAGCCGTGGCGTTGCGTGCGAGCCGAGTCGAGATTACCGATGGATTGCCTGGAGCGTAGATTGGGCTAGGTGTACACGCGGCATCCATCCGGTGACGGTTCGCAAATACGAGAGTCTGCGGACGGTCTCCAGGAAATTTTTTCCCTGCCGTGAAAACAACTTCCTTCTTATGTTTGAGCTCCCTAAGAGCTCGGCTATTTTTCCCATCTTTAATCATAGCAGCCACCTCACGAAATAAGGCATGGGAAGCTACTTCAGTGCGGCTTTTAATATCATCAAATCCACTCAGGGAAACATTTCCATTGCTTGAATTGACACCACCCCGGAGCTGCTTCTGAGCAGCCAGCAGCAAAATTGATGCCGGGACAAGCATATGCTTATCAATGTAGCTCCATATCTCATCCACAATGTTATCTGTGTGCTTGGCAATTAATCTGACAGTGTCCAGGTACATCTTCATCTCAGGCAGACAGAGTAGAAAGATGAGATTTTCAACGAGGTCCCCAAAGGCCCAATTGTCCTCAAGGTACTTGTGCATAGCGGCATTCTCCACAGCGACATGTAGCGGGAGCAGACCCTCAATGACCTTGGGGCCCTTGGTGCGAACGTTTGCAGAAGCACCGTGACGGAGGAGGCGGACCATAGGGAGATTGAACGACTCGGCGGCAACGTGGAGCGGCGCATACCCATAAAGGTGCGGGATGTCGAGGTTAACTTTGTAGTAGCGCAGCTGGGGGCCGTGCGCTGCAGCACCGCCCTGGTGCAGCCCAAGGCGTTGTGGCAGACGAGGGAGACGATGATCTCCGGGAGGATGAGTCCACGCACACTCAGGTACTGCGGCCACGCGCCGCAGAGCTTGCAGAATCGCGTGACGCTGTCGGCCGCCGCTATGGGGCGTAGCTTTGGGGTTAGATACGCCAGGTAATCACTGAACGTCTCCTGCCGCAACGCCTCGTAGAAGGTATCATAGTCAGGAAATCCGAGCAGGTGGTAGAACTTAAGGTCCTCAGGACGCGTCCTTGATCCATCGCCGTCGTCGGAGCTGTCCTTGCCGACGGTGGCGGTGGCGGTGGCGTCGCCTTCCTTTGGAGTTCCCGGTGCGGATAAACCTAGAGTTTCCATGGGAGCGGTGGCGGCGCCGGAAAACTGGGCAGGGATCGATCCCCTTTTCCCTCACCGCCTCTCAGTTAAAACGATTTGGAGCTTGCCTTGAAACACGATGATTTGTATACTGGGCCAGAATCAGCCGGGTTAAGGCCCATATGTTTGGTAGACTCTTGCTGAATCAGGCCCAATATGTAGGCCTTGTTACGGGCTGCTCTTGAGCACTCCCAATGGGCCATCCAGCTTATGTTCATGAGTCCATCGTAAATTTCAAGCTTACGAGGAGACGAGACAGGTCGCTTCTGCAGCCTTGGACCGTTGGACGGATCTAAATTGTGAAGATTCAGACCGTTGGGCTGGGCGGATCCAAATTGTGAAGCTAGACCGTCGAAAATTCAGCAGACCGTGCCCGAGGCCCCGAGCTGCCAAAGTTCGAAAAACCTCGATGGATGTTTGCAGTTTGCGTCCTTTTCGGCAAACATTTGCGGAGCTTGTCTTACCTTGTGAGACATGCAGATTTGGCCGGGATATGAGAAAAGAGACCGTAACGTTTTCGTGGCACGGTCCTGCTACATTGCACCGCAGCTGTGGGCTACATTGCACAGTCCTGCTGCATTCCTCCGAACGAAAGCGGCTTCTGCCGCTGGTACATTGCATAAAGAAAGGCACAGGGCTCTGAGCGCACGTGCATATGAGAACCGAGGCCTTCAGCTGGAGCATTTTGACTGGTCAAGTCCCCTCAGCGTACGTGGCGTCGTCCGGGCATTTTGTCCCGCCTCTTGGATCCACCGCGCCGTCGGTGCATCGCGCAGACAGAGCTCGCTGTTCGAGCAGACCCGCGCCGACGCCAAGCGAGAGCGGGGACAGCATGGCCCGCGGCGCGCTAGGCCAACAAGATCGTGCCACGCACCGCACGTAGCACTCTCTACGTGGTCGCTGCTGCGGCTGCAGGGCCGCTCGTGCCGATTTCCCGTGGCCGGGCGTTCGTCGGTTGCGAGCCCGGTAAACAATCGCTTCAGGCGGCGGTCCCTGTGCCGGCAGCCCCCGCCCTGGCCGAGGAGACGGCGCTGTCAAGCCCGTGCGTTGGTCCGTCGCTGCGGAGCAGTTCTAGCAGATGCTGCCCCTGCCCGCGACGAGCTCTATATTAGTGGCCTACTCCGATGGACGGCCGACTCGTGCATGCGCGCCCTGGCCGTTTCTGTGTCGCGGACGCCGCGGCCGGCGGAATCTCCTGCGACGGAAACGAACAAACCAGGCGGCTCGAGTGAGCGACACGAACGTGGCAACTAGCATGCCGATGATTGCCGCTTAATTTAGCCTGCACTCCTCAGCGACAATTGTAACAGCAGTAGGTGGCTTAGCCGACGTCAGCGACGTGAGCCCGACCGAAGATGAAGGACGATGAATCGCGTTTCGTGTAAGAAAAGTAATCAGCGGCCAAATTAGGCTTTCGTCATTTCCCCACTGTTTCAACTTCATTGCCAAACAAGAGCCAGATTAATGTGAAACGACAAGGCACCGTAAGCGCTTAAACGCCTCCTGGATCAGGGGCGGCCGGCACACCTCAGTCAACCCGTCTTCGATCGGTGTCGACGCGTGTGCCGAGTTCCCTGTACCAGCCGTGCGGCGTTACCATGAACACAGCTTTGCATCCGCCACCTAGTCTTTCGTACAGCGAGTCGTTACAATCGACAGCGTACAACGATGCAATGCAGGAACGACCAGGAGGTCGTACCGGTCCGGCGCTATTTTCAGGCTCGGGAGTCCGTCCGTCCAGGACCCCTGCAGCGTACAGCCTCGCCCGGTCTTCGCCGCGTCGGAACATCCAGGCGGAAATAACGGACGACGTCCTTGCCCGTAGTGAGTTGACACGCATACCGAATTCCAGCGCCTCGTATTAATGATCCCCTTCTTAGGAGGTAGGTGGCCCTGATCCATTTGTTCTTCCTTCCGGCCAAGAAATATCTTGATCGTCATCTCCAGTTGCTGAGAAATGCCAACCATTCCGGCTAAGATGTGCGACTAAGGCAATGTCGTCGCATATATGGTCCCATAATGTGGCGACGCTGACGTCGCAGCAAAGGAAGGGCCCGTTGAGTCTCACCACAGGTAATGCCGTGTCAGCTGGGACAATCTATCTAGCGCTAGATCGATGGATGGCAATGACCTTACAACCGGACGGTGCTTGACGTAGAGTACAGGAGATCCGTACGGACTCGCGTGTGAAAGAAAATCCTTGTGTCGAGAAAAGCGAGTGGAGAGGGGAACTACTTTCAGTTGAGTAAACTACGCAACCCATAACCGGAGCAAGAGACCGTGCATGTGCCGTGCATGAAGCGGGAGAAGACGCGGGCCGCCGCGCGTCGCAAGCGACAGCCCGCCCAGCCGGGGATAAGCTGGCTCACAGCCTGGTCTGCCCTGGACTCCCCTGCCCGGGAAAGCCTCCCTTTGCCGAGGCATCGCGGTAGGGACGACGAATTGCGACGCTATCTCGTGGAAACCCTACCCACGAACAGAATGTGCAGAGGACGCGAGCAAGCCCGACAGAAAGAAAGCTCCCCATTCGGCATTAGCGCGGAGGGCGAGCAGGACATGGTTGTCCGGTTCGGCTGCAGCGACTAGAGAGGGGAGAGGCCCGAAATACTCAACATTATCTGCATTCTGCAAGGGCAAATGCAGGTCATGTGTGTATCCGTCTATCCGCGGTCCATGCCGGAAGTGGGACGCGAATGGCTGTGCACTAGCACTGCATTTCGCGTATGTGGAGCTGAGCGGGGCTGCGATATCATCGGGCAGATACGTGTCCCGAGACCGAGCGTGCCCGGGTTCCCGTCAGGGTTTTCAGATGACCTGATCGAAAACGGCAAGGGTACTAGCGAGAGACGCGATATGGCCTGCCCTGCTGGATTGGATTCTCATGATAAGTCTCGGCCGGAATCATTGGAGCACGGAAGGCTTCGAGTCGTTGATGCCTCCTGCCTCCCCGTGGGTTCCATCTTTTTGAGGCAAAGAACGGGTGGATGATAGATGGCTCGGAGGCGAAAGCACACGCGTTGGCAGAGGCACACGTGGACGAGAACGTGGTGCCTATAATACTGTTTCTCTGCCCGGGTTTAACTGCATCGAGAATTCAGGATGGGTCGCTTCCACAAATGGAGATAGCGCTAGTACATCTGTTGGTACGCGGTTCCGGGCAGAAACGCCTGTTTCCACATCACGGCAACGGGCAGTACGACGTAGAGAGGAGACAAACTGAGCTTTGCGGGCTGTAAAAAGTCGCAGGGGATACCGACACTCATATATTGTTCTTCGATTCTTTTTCAACACTGAAATGTCAAAATGCTGCCTCGTCACCCGTCTATGTGATAGACCACGTCGGAGCGGCTACACACCAGGGGTTTCACAATATTCGCCCCTCACGAAGAAAGCGGAGATTCTTCCAATGCAGCATCTTTCGCACGTTCTCTTTCAGGCGGTTCCCTTCACGATTCTCGGCGCTGGGACAATCCCTTGTCCGCGCAACAAGACTGGTGGACCATGCGAGAAAGAAACTGTGCCTGTTTATCTGAACCCTGACAGGCTCTTACCATCCTCTGTGACAACCGATAAGCTAGCTTATGAGGGTAGGTAAGCTCCCGTGAATGAACTATTCTTTCTTGAAAGACGAAGAACGAACAACCTTTGTGATCTTTATCCCCACGCTACGGAACGGAATCCCTCTCTTCTGAGGCAGCCTGCCTAGCCGAGGGCTATACGTACTTTTCGGGGTCCATACGCCGTCTTTCTCAGGCATCGCGTTGCCGCCCCCACAGATACGTCGCTGTTTAAGCAAGCCCCTCTTCCGCCCGAGAGCCAGAGGCCGCGATGCCACTGAAACCAAATCTTTGCTACGACCTCCGGCCGCCGGAAACGGGCAGGCATCAACAGGTCCCATACGATTCATATCAATCTCGTCTCGGCAAACCCGGTCCCTTTTCCAGACCCAGGTCTTCTCAACCCCCGAGCCTTTCTGCACGGCAAGGGGCCGCACCACCTACCGCCGGTGGGTGCGCGCGTTGCCGGCGCCAGCGCCCATCCAAAAAACGCTCTTCTTTAAAGCCCGAGCCGCCGATCACACCGTGCCAAGTCTGGTAGCCACCGGATCCTTAGCGGCAACAAGAGCTTAAAAAACACGCACGCACGGGCTCGCCTTGCCGGACACATTTCCGGGGTCAGATTTCCCCTCGCCGTGCTCGCCCGGCGACGCTGACATGCCAACCGACGAGGGCAGTGTGCGCGTGAACGAAATCCCCCACCAGAAGACCTGCACGCATCTCATGAGATGAGATGAGATGCCATCAGCGTCGCGGGGGCGGGGACCGCGCACACCGTTTTGCTCTCATTACTAGTATCATCAGATGAGATGACTAATAGAGTGGTATTGCGATACGGCACTGCTCCAAATGCGCGGAGCACGATCATCATATTGGTGTATGCTAATGGTAGGGTTCCAGAAAGGCCCTCCTAGCATTTTGCTCCTTGTACCGTACCAAGAGAAGAAACTGAAGAAGGTTTTGCCGGAGGCGCGCGCCACGTAAAGGTAGCATCCCTTTTTTGTGATAAAATACGCGGTTGGGCGTTGCTAACCCGATCTGTAGAAACGACAGACACCGGTCACCACTCACCAGGCAGAAAAAATACTCCAGCACCCACAAGGGCAGCGACCAATTAAACAAGCGAGGCTAGATTTCTAGAAGAGTGAGGCCAACAGCAGAGTTTCCCTAATTTGTTTGCAACATCAAACGGCCAACAGTATCTACAGATAAAACGATACAATAAAGAGGAACCGATGACACTCGTTGATAAGGACATTAGGTGCACCAGAATTCTCAAGTACAAGGATGCGACCAGATGATGGCCAGCTTAGCTTTGGCGTGACGAGTAAAATCAACCATGAACGTACCTGCCGGAAACCGATTGAGATTCAAAATTAACAACCCGGAATAACCCGATCACACGGCATGCAGTAGATATCCAGTCCCCCACACAACACGAATCTCACATGTAAGCGTCCGATTAGTCGATGCTAATTGCAAAAGGCGAAAAGTCCCCTGTCGGTTAGACCATCGCCGTCACCCAGATCAAATCAGCCAAGCCTGCCTGAACCCGAACTGCGCCTTGGCGAGGGCAGAAACCGACGCGTGTGACGAGCACCGAGCGGGTCCCCGTGTCCTTCACCACTTCACCGTCGAGCGAGCGGGGCAGCGAGAGGTCTGCAGGAGCGATACCAAGCACCAAGTGACACGAAATGGTTCTTTTCGCCCGCAACTGTTCACAAAATATTGGTTGGACGCATTGAGCCGAGGGCGACAAGTAGATGCTAAGTGGGAGCTGGCAAGGAAAGTGAGGTGATGAGGAAACAAAAGGTTCTTGTGCAAGAGAAGCAGGGGAAAAAGAAAAGAAAAAGAGGCGATGATAAAAGGAAAGAAATCCTTGGATGGAGCTATATGGCGAGGAGGGAAGAGCCGCCGCGGCAGCACAATAATGATTTACAAAAGAATAAAGCGGCGAGGCGACTGCCGGAGTGGTAAGAGGCCCCCACCGGAAAGGGAGGAGCCCCGAAAAGAGAGACGATCTTGGGGCGGTAGCTCACAAGTCCCGTGTTGCTCGCTCGATCGCTTGCAGAGTTGCAGCAGCCACCACACCAGTCATTTCAATCTGCCTTTATTAATCCCGCGAGCTGCTTATTACTCCTGCTAGTGAACAGCAGCCTCCCCTGCTTATCTGCTGGAAATGGTTGTTAGTGTCAATGCGTTCGTGCACGGCCACAAAGGAGGATTCCAAGTTACTCATGTTCGCGACTGACGGTGACTCTGCCATGGTCCAAGAAGCCGGTCCTTGTGAGTGGGGGTATTCTTTGAGCGAAATTAAGAGTTGCGCCGGTGCTGCATTGGACTGACTGACTCGTCATTGATATGGATGGGTCGATGGATTGATGATTGATTGCAAGAGTGAGTGAACGAGAAGACACTGGATAGCACAAGGTGAGGGGGGATCGTGAAGAACAAATGTTGCAAACTGCAAAGTCTATTTCTCTGTTCTTTTATTTATGATGATGAGGCGCCAGGCCTGCAACTCTGTAGAATAAGATACAAATGACCTCTTGTTTCCATATCCATAGTAACAAAACGATCAAAAAGAAGTGGAAGAAGTGATCACTAAATACCAACATGAACAATCTAACGTAAAACATTTAATCGAACAGATCAAAAAAAAAGGAAAAGGGGAAGAAAAAAACATATAGGTTTGAACAGGTAATGGAGACCAAGAATTAGAAGCTCAGGATTTGTACGGGGTCGGCCAAAGAAGGAAAAGAATCTCTCTCTCTTTTGTTTTTGAGGTGTTATGGTTACCGGGACTTGTCGGCGCCGGCGCCGGCGGGGCCGTACAGGTCGAAGGGCGCCCAGAGCGCGTCGAGCGGGCACGGCCGCCCGGCGGCCAGCCTCGCCCACGGCTTGCCGGAGCCGGACCAATGTAGCAAGCTCACCGGCCCCGGATGGAGGTCGCGACAGCTGCCAAAGACATTGTCGCCGCCCAGGCCGTGCTGGTTCCACCTGTGCTCGATCGGCGCCACGTGCCCCGCGAACACCAGCAGGAAAGGCGGTAGCGAGCCCAGCTCGTAGATGCGCCCGGCCGGCGACTTCTGTATCTCCATCCACCGCTCGATGCGCTGGGTGTACCCGGCATCACGCCACCGCTCCAGGTCGAGCACCATGACGCCCGTGTTGAAGTAGCACGGGTGCCGGTCGGAGAAGGTCCCAGAGAATCGCTGGTCCGACCAGAACCGGGCGGTGAAGTACTTGGTGAAGTTGGCGTGGCAGTACTCCGGCGCGCCGACGGTGCGGCCACCGAGGTCGGTGCGCCAGAGCTTGGCGACGTCGTCGACGAGGACGAGGTCGGAGTCGAGGTAGATGATGCGGCGCACGCAGGGCTCGAGCAGGTCGGCGAGGTAGTTGCGCGCATAGTTGAGCGGCTGCTCCAGCGCCTGGCGCACGGAGGTGGAGATGAGCCCGCGGACGCGGTCCGGGTCGAAGTAGTAGACCTTGAAGCGGAGCTGCGGGAAGACGGCGCGGACGAGGTCCCCGAGGCCCGGGTCGGAGACGAGGAAGTGGAAGAAGACGCTCTCGGGGCACCGGGCGTGCTGCACCACCGAGTGCACGGCGGCGACGGAGCCCCGCAGGTACTCCTCGTCGAGCGTGATCGCGATGTGGACGAGGGAGGGGTCGCAGGCGTCGGTGCCGTTGCGGATTGGGGCGGCGCAGTCGGCGGCATTGCGGAACGACGGCGCGCGGCGGAAGGCGATCCCCGGGCGCCGCCGGCGATCTGGCCGGGGAAGCGGACGCTGCCGTCGAACTGCGAGGAGCGGATGGCCTCGGCGGGCGGGAAGGACTGCAGCGACGGCGACAGCACCACCATCAGCATGGCAGCCGAGAAGAAGCCGGAGAGGCGCGTTACCCACAGCATCGCGCTCGCCCGGCGCGGCCACCGCTTCCTCGCGCCTGGTCGCCCGCGTGGCGGCGGCTGCTTCGACCACGCCGACACGCCGTGCAGCCGCGCGATGGCGTCGGCAGGGCCCGGGGAGGAGCTGGAGACAAAAGGGGGAAAACGCGCGCGCGCACGGACGGCAGAGGCTCCGTCCTCAATTGGATCGCTCCTTGCTGGTGGCGGATCGGCGCGTGGAGTGGGGGAGAAGCGAGCTCGAATCCATGCGAGGCCAGGCGAGGCGAATGGGGGTGGACAGCACAGCTGCAGGGGAGGAAGCGGAGGCGGTACCCACCAACCCACCTCGATTTTCCCCTTTCCTCCTCCGCTCGGCTTTCCCCTCCCTCTGCGGCGCGGTCGCGTGACGGTGGTGGATGCTGCAGCCGCGGCTGCTTATTGTATCTGCCGCTGCTCCGATTTTGTTTAATTTGGAGCTTCAATTTTGGAGGATTCGGGGGGTTTATCTCGCGGACGAGGCAGCGTAGTGGGGGAGGAGGAGAAGGAGAGAGGAGGAGGCAGCTGGCATGGCTGGCTGGGCGGGCGGCAGCGAGGGACGAGAGGGGGGCGGCAGGCCAAAACCGAACTCACCGATCGCCTTTCCAGTTTCACCGCTGCCCCCCATCCCTTTCGATCCGTGCGGATTTGTTTTCTTCTTGTTTCGTGGTTATCGGGTAACGAAAATTTGATTTCGCCCGGTATTTCTGTGGGGGCGTTTCGAATTGCGGTTCGCTCCGTACTTCCCCGCAAAAAAATGAATGAAATGCGGTTCGGTTTGACGTGACACAGGTTTTGCGTTTTCTTCTTTTGGATTTGTAAAGCTTTTATTAGTAAACAGGGTAAATTCAATTTGGGCATGAATGAAGAGAGGAATTAAGAATATGATGAGTCACCTACTCATCAATCAATCAAACCACGTAAAAAGTTACCATTCCAGGTTCCGTGCCAGCGTAAATCCGTGGAACGAGAGATCTTTCTGTGCACAACAAAGCGAGCAGTGACACACTGACGTGACGGTGAAGAGAGTGGCAAGTAAAAGGTTATGTCGCACGCTAATTGTCTAATGCACGATGATAAAAAGGTTAAAGCGCTGTCAGATTTTGATCAGAATGGCGTAGTTTAACAGCGCGAGTCATAGAAAACATGGAAAGTACAACCACATGATGGCGTTTTTTTTACTAAAACAAATTTAATTACCTCTCCCGGACGTTCAAGTTCAACCTCCGGCACATGCCCTTCTCTGGATTCGCCAAATAGTAAACTGGCCACATGCCGTGAGCCCATGAGAAAGGCAAGCCCATATTTTATCCGCGACGATGATGAAGGCGCTGCGATCATCGCGACCATTTCTGACAAAAATAAGTGTGGAAGAAAACCCCATGAGAACTGAATGAAACCATAAATCGTTCCAGCCAACAACCTGTCCTCACTCGGCGTAGAAAAGGATATCCCAGCTATGCCCGCGACGACCGTTGACTTCGCTCCGGACTAACGAACGCTCACGACGGGCGCGGCGTTGCCGTTTTATTTTTTTCAAGTGTTTTTGAACGCCTGCAGCGAGCTGAACCAGCTGGTCGTTGGATAGCCTGCCTGACCACTCTGCTCGTTTTCGGTTCGCGTCGGTGGGTTGGGTACGTGCGCCGGTGCGCGCGTGCGTGCGGCGCAGGAAGGCAGAGGCGGCGCGGCCAACCGGAGGCAACACCTCGGTCTCCACGCTGTAGCCGTTGCGCCCTGACCTGCCAGAGGAGAGGAGGCCCACCGCCTGACACCTTCGCTGCCGGCCGGCGATGACGTTGCGTGAGCAGAGGGCGGCGCGCGCCGAGGTGGCTACGCTCCGAGCCGTGGCGCCGCGACACGTCGCCCCCGCGAGTGCGCCCGTCGCGGCGACGTGCTGGATTGTCTGCCGCGGAGGCGACGCTGACATATGCCGCGGGCGAGTCTTGCATGGGTCCGGACGAATACTGGGAGGGCGGCATGGCGATACTGCACAACAGCTGGCGTCGACAGTGGCGTACCTGTCGCCATGGAGTTGCAATCGTGACACGTACACCGTATGTTCCGTTTGATAAAGCCCGTTGTCTTTTCCGAGGGCAAATACGGATGGGTTTTCCGACTCCTCCTCCTCTCGCATCTCTTCTGCACAAACAAAATACGGGTTGGTATTTGGTGCACCCATGATTGTCGTATGACACCATCCTTATCCCTCCGGCTAATTGTAATTAGACAACAAATCGGCATGCGGCCCGAGTTATTGACTCGGAGCAGAATTTCATGTTCATATCTTTGTTTCCGACGAGTTTCCAGCTCGTTTCAGAAGCAGAACGGAATTTGTTTCTCTCTTGTGAATCCGTGGAAGAAAAGTATTTCTCCTGTCGTGAGAAGGCAATGAAGAAGAGAATTTCAGTTCCTCACCAACCGTTCCTCACGAACCCGCATGTGGCGCCTCTGTTCGATTCCTCGCAGAAGCTCCGTTTACTCGTCTACTTGCGAGGCTTGAGCTGTTGGATCCTGGAAAATCAGCTTGACTTTGTTTATTTTAACCTACCAGTTTGCAAAGTACAATCATGTTCGCCTTCCTCCTGATGATTGGGGCTGGAAAGGCCGGTTGCGTTCGGTTCAGCATGTCCCGGAATAAAGCAACCGGGGGTGCGCACATGGCGAGTTCTTGGGATCGAAGGCAGGTATTACCCGTTCTGCTAGGAGGCAGCTCTTCAGGTCTTGCTAAACCGAACACCGAAAACGTCCATTCCCTTCGTCGGTTACTACTACTAGCTCATGTTGCCAACGCATCGGTTTAGAAGAGGGACCGGCTCCTGACTGACTGACAGTTCGGCGACGGCGGCATATGATGGGCTGTTCGCGTCACGTGGAACTTAACTTGGCGGAAGAAAAGGTGTAGGATCCCGATCATGTGTGCGGTGAATGCTACGCTTCTCCAGCTCTCTCTTGCGATTGAAGGGAATACTTTCCCTGGAGACTGTTGGGCATAAGCGTTGTTTGCACAGAAAAGCTTGAGCGGAAGAAACTATCATTCTGTCGTCATCCGAAATTTAACTGCCTGTCTGCCCGAATTTAGTGACACGAGATGATCAATATCTCCACGCTTGCTCGATTGAGAAGCAGCAGGCAGATGTTTTGCTTCGTCTTATTTGTTGGATAAGGCCTAATTTTTTTCCTGAGTAGATCGTACGGGCTGTATTTGGAGCCGATTTATAGGGCCTAATGTGATGGGCTTACTTTATCAACAAAAGCGGCCTGACCCAATTTGTTTGCTTAGCCCGTGACCCTTCACCTCCGAGGCTTACCCGACGACATTCTGAAATTCTGATTCTACACGAGACGACACAACAAATTTTCTTTATTTCGCACGAAGTGTACTCGCAGTAACAATCTCGCCGCCGGTTTCGCTAGCTGTGGCTCCATCATCAGTGACTTATCAATGGCATGCCTTGTGGTGAAGCTGCGCGATCCCTCCGGCTACTAGTGGGGTTCCTGCCGGAGGTCAGGAGCCCTGCCGCCGCCGGCGCCATCTCGTTCAGGCAGAGGGCAGCGTACACGGCAGCCTCGCTCGCCGTCTTCATGGCCGGCAACCACATGCTGCTGTTCCGGACGGCGTTCCGCTACTCGGCGTCGAGCATGGCGGCCGATCCTCTCTACTGGAGGGACGCGGCCAGCGCATCCAACGGCGACACCATCATGGCTATGGGGGTGATGCCGCTCATCGTGTCCGAGGGTTTGGCCATTGCCTTGGTGCGGAAAAATAAGATTGTTAGGGTGGACAACAACTCTCCCACGGGTCGGATGCTCTTGTGAGTACTACTGTATTATTTACTACACATAATGTTTCATTATATAGTCCACACAAAAGTATTTTACAATACACGTAACATGTTTCGTTGTCTTGTTTCACTGAACATATATAACTATATAAATTCATCAGGGACGGTGGACAAAAGTTGCTTGCGATATTCATTGCCTTCTGGCTCGCAACTAGCAGCGTGCTCGGTCCATATATCACGAACAAACTTACGATGATGGATGCGATTCTCATCTCACTTCAGTTCTTCGTTGGAAGCGTCATCATCATTTATCTTGACGAGGTCCTGAAAAAGGGATACGGATTGCTGTCGGGCGTCCCATTGTTCACTGTCGCAAACACTTGGTAAGCCATTGGCACTTCTTGTTGCTTAGGCTTGTAACACTTATTTTACTCAAAAAAAGTTTGTAACATTAAGGCATTAGTTTTGATTGAGGTAATGAGAGTTTGAAGTACTATGGTGCTTAATAAAGCAATCAACACTTGCCTGGCTAGTTTCTCTTTATCCTAGTAAAATATTGTGGATATAAAGAACTTAATAAAATTTGTCATTATTAAATTTACTATACAGCATTTTGAGCATTTATATGATCACTTCAAATTTACTATATAGCATGCAACCACAACACTTCAAGTTTATAATAAGCTTTAAATCCACTTGTAAATACACTGAATTCGGTCCAAATTTCAATGAATTTTCTTTGCACATGTAGTGCAAACATTTTTTGGAAGGCCTTTAGTCCCTATGTCACAAACTTTAAGGGTGGACGGCGAGCTGATCTACATGACGGAGCTGTGATTTCTTCTATTTTCCATAGTCTAATTGCTAGTGGAGAAGACGAGTTATCTGCACTGCACAAAGCTTTTGGGCATCGAAACCTCCCTGATGTAGCCGGCATGATCACTGCATGTGCCTTCTTTCTCATCGTGCTTAGCCTACAAGGCTTCCACGTCACGCTGCCATTGAGGCCACGCAACCAGCCTGCGTTGCAGGTCAACTACAGCATTAGCCTCTCCTACATAACCTTTGCAATACTCCTTTTGCAGGACACGTTGTTCTCGGCTCTATACTACTGTCCACAGGTGATACAAACCAGTTGCATGCTTTTTCTTTCTTTCTTTCTTGTACATCCCTTATGTTTTTAGAGTTTTGAGTTCGAGTTTTGACAGTGAAAATATGACTTCTCATGGCTGCATAATTTTACAAATACCAATAAATGCCAGGTCTTTTAGTTGTTCGGATAATATCATCCTAACGCAACTATTTTATTTTAGGATAAAGTCCATTTTACTTCCTCCAAGTATAATCAAAGTCCGGATAACCCCTAAACTATTGTTTGGTTTGTTTTATCTCTCTTATTCAATTAAATAGTTTATTTTACACCTTTTATCAGTATTTTAATCCCAATTTGCTTATGTCGATTCAAATTAAGCGGGGATTGCTCATATAACCTCACACCTAGATTATACAATGTGATAAAGAAATGAACGAGTCATATAACCCATGCGTATAGAGACTTCTTTGTGCATAACCCACTTTCTATGGGAAGGGAGAAGGTGAGAGGGCATGCCCTATTGTCGAGTCTTAGATGATGTTATATGTCCCGTTGATTACCTAGTCATACTTGACAACACATGTGTACGTTTTAGACAACAATTTTAGCTTAATCCCGGTTTACATTAGTAAATTGGGATTAGAATACCAAGAAAAGGTATAAAATGAACTCTTTTATTGAATAATAGGAGTAAAACAAACCAAACAATAGTTTAGGGGTTATCCAGACTTCGATCATACTTGGAGGGAGTAAAACAGACTTTATCCTTTATTTTACTACAGTATATGGTATTGTGATTATAGCACAAAAAACTAGTGCAACAAGTAAATACCTTGCATAAAGAAAATAGATTGAGGGATGCAGCTTATGTGAAATATTCTATTATCATATATTTCTGTATATTCCTGATCGAGCAAAAGTTGCATTGATATACTCTGTTATTTTGAGTACAGTTGCTGTACAGGAAATTTGGTGAAAGCAATAAATTTGTCAATCTTCTGGGGAGGTGGAAGGAGTCCAAGTATTATGGGCAAGCTATTCCAGTCAGCGGGGTCGCCTACTATGCCACTACACCACCGACGTGAGTACAGTTTTTACTAACCGTCTCCTGGATCGTCTAGCTGGAAATATTCATGCTTGTGAGTTTTGAACTGAAATTTTTGTTGACACCCACAAATACTAAGACCCGTCCCGTGCAATTTTGTCCTGGTGATTAAAGCTTGTGTGACATTTGGAGAGACCCCGTCAGCACATTTGTCTACGCTATGTTGCTGCTTCTGGGATGTTCTGTTTCCTCAACGGCCCTTTTTGCACTTTGTGCATACTCGGACCGATATGTGGCAAGGTTGCTCGGGGTAAGTGATAACGCTTCGTTATTTGCACATATATTCCAACATGTTATTCCAAAAAAAAAATCCACCATGTTTAAGATGAAAGGGGATGTTCAGATATTCTTATCCTTCCGAATCTCCAATTTTCGAATTGGGATCCGAAAGACTTACATATGTACCTCTCGTTTGTTCATAATAAGGAAAAAGTGCATAGCTTCATTTATGCCATGTGCGTTTTTTATTTAGTTTTAATTTCTCTAGAAACTGCAGAAACGCAACCAAATGATCAAGATCAGATGCATTTTCATATCTTTAAACCTAGTTAGTTTTTCATAACAGAAAATACTTTCTTTATAATAAAAAAACTGGGGCTAAGTATTGATGGTGATTTCATAATAATGCAGGAGCGACCACGAGGTTTGACGGTGGCCCAGCCGGACTCAGTTCCTCAGGATCGATGGAGGCGCTACGTCGCCAAGGTGGCGTTTCTAGTCGGCCTCTGCGTCGGTGCTCTAACATTCCTAGCGGGTCTTGCCGGCGTGATCGGCTCCGGCACCGGGATCATGCTGGCGGTGACGGTCATCTACTCCTACTTCGAAGGGAGAGGGATGGCCGGTAACACCTCTGCTTTTGGTTTCTGATCAACAGTTCATTAGCCAGGCCAAGGAGCTCAATAACGAATCTAGCAAACAGAGCAAGCAATTTTTATTAGAGATTTTCTACATATGTGTGAGTTGACCCTTTATGAATATGATCCCCTTTGGTTAATCCACAAATGTTAGTGTCAAATTCTATATCAAATAATAATAGTTAAAATCGGGATAAGTTTCGTATTTTTCAAAGGAAAGTCCAATTTACTCCCTCCAAGAATGACCAAAGTACATATAACTTGTGCAACTATTGTTTGATTTGTTTTACCAATCTCATTGGCTAAACCAATCTATTTTACACATTTAAGATTATAGGGATAAGATTATATGGCCCGTTCATTCATTTGCTACATTAGACATTATACGTGTGAGGTTGAGGGAGCAATCTGAGTTTATCTCTGTCCATGTCACCAATTAGGGATTAAAATAGTGATAAAAATGTAAAATAATCTAATTTAGCGAATAGAGGATGGAGGGGGTAAAACAAAATCAAATGATAGTTGAGAGGTTTTTCTGAAGGCAGAAAAAGGGACTTTATCTCGTCGGATCCCGCCCATCTGCCCCGCCTAGCCGGCTCCTCCCCCATCTTTAGCCAGACACGGAGCGACTCCATCCCTCGCCACCGCCTCGTGTCCTCACCACGTTCAAGTCGGCATCGCCCGGATCTGTCACCTCCAAGCTCCGACGCCCCGAAATTCGAGGACCACCTCGTCGCTCCTTCGGGTCTCTGTTCCTACTAGGGTGGGGACCACCACCTGTCCGTGGCTCGCTCGCTCGCCGGGGCCGAGCCCCTTTGCCACGATGCATTCCTCCCCGCGGTTGGTTGGGCCGCTCCCCGACCCTACCCGTTTTGGGTCCTTTTGGGCCCTCCGGTGGACAGAGCTCCTAAAGATCCATTCAGTCCACCGTGCTACAACAGCGGAGCCTCATTGTGAATGTCAGCCCGTTCTAGAAGAGGAAGGCTCAGCTCCACTCATATTGGGAGTTCACGAAACCGCCTATCTACATCTCGGTGCAAGTACAACCATAACCCGGACACCGACAACGAATTCCAATGCATGAATCGTGCTCCTACCCCAATCTCCACAACTATAGTGGAGACCCTTCCGTCCGTCCTTCTTTTGACCGCCAATGCCGCCGTAGCTACGCCAACATCCTCTTCGTCGAGCTGACTCATCTCGCTTCGTCCACATGTTGAGCTTATGGATAGATCGCTTCATGTGTGTCCTGAAATTATGTATACCCGTGAGATCGTTGCATGTGTACTCGGTGCCATGCAGTGCTATCAACACCTTGCTTAAATGTGTCTTTGTACTTCCTTTACTCGCTATGTAATATAATCCAACCTTTATCAAAATAAAAGTAAGGTCAGTCTTAATGGAAGTTTCATGGACACAATTATCTAGAGTGACAAGTCATCTAAAAATATTTGAAACTAGGATGAAACACCCCTCCCTCAATACATAATTTCATCTTTTGTTGCTTTGTAGGTTACATGCAAGAAAACCCCCACCGAGACCGGCCTAACTCTTCCGTAAGGCAATTCTCAATGGACCTTTCATTTGGCACTAATTAGTTGCCAATTCAGAGAATTAGATGACATGACAAGGTAATTAATATGAAAGAGAGGTGAAACGATCATCCCAGCGAAAGATCATGGCTTTTTTCCAAGTTAATGAAAGACAAATGAAAGTGCATTGAGAACCTTTTCTTTTATCCTTAACACCATCAACCAACAAGATCGTGCATCCTAGTAACAATTTAATGTCTCGTTCAACTTATGAAATTGTAAAATAAAATAGTGCATCGAGAGATGCACTTTCATTTCATAGTATAAGACTAGAAAGATGACGTGTCATACTTAGAACACGTGTAATGAAAGAGACCACTAAGTATGGCCTAAGATGTGTTTGCTGGTCACTCTCCTCTCTCCTTTTCTTCTTTTGTTGGCTAACCTCTAATGTCTCGTGTCCTCAAAACCTACAAGAATTGCCCTGTAAAAATAAGCACTTACATTGCCTATGATAAAGTATTTCTTATGCCAATCTCAGTGGGAGTTTTATAAGCTTTAAATGAGATGTTACAAATGATGACATGATAAAGTAATTAAGATGAAAGCGATGAAATGAGTTTCATAGGGATGAAACTCATTTTACACTATTTCAAAGGTATGAAACTCTAACGAAACTCCCATTGAGAAACATTAAGTTTCAGCTAACATATTTTGATCAATCCCAATGCAATAGCTAGATGTTAATTTAATGTTACAACTTATCGATGATATCGTGAGATAAAACTGTGCATTAAGACTGACTATTTTATTTGCCAACTATATCTGAATCTGATATGATACTCTTGGTAAGTATGTGATGAAACTATGCATTGAGACTAGACTTAATACGAGTACAAGTGGCAGTAAATATCTTAGTGGAGGAGGGAAATGGGATTATTAACCAGCCGCATTTTTTTCTTTGCAATAAACGTGGGCGGGAGTTTGTTTGTGGGGGGGGGGGAGAGTTTGTTGGGAGCGGGACTTTTTTATGAGTACCGTTATAAGTCCAACCCAATCGTCCTACTCATTTCCAACTCAAACTATTATAAAAACTATATATCATCATTTAGAAATTTAAAACACTTGATTACCATATATTCATCTAGTCGGAACGGAGTTAGACATTCGAGTTGGCTCTACAACAATTCTCTTTTTTTATTTTTTGAGACACAGAAATTGGGGAGGGGGACTTTGTTGAGAGAGTTTTTGTCTTCATGTGATGGCGGGGCACCAGCATTCCAGCAGGCATTTCGTTGCTGAGTTCTTTCCCCTCCACATCAGAAAGATTTCTTTTCTTGTTCCCTAAAAAAACGGTCCTTTCAGAATTGTTACTAGAATAACTTATACAACTACTTTCATATACTCGTCTTTAACCAAACATACTACTATCTTGGAAAAAGTCTGTATCAACGTTGTTTGTGACTTGTATTTGGACATTGCGGGGGATAAATATAGGGAGGCTTTCAGGTCCAAAATAATGACCATTATTTTTCCTCAACTAATAGTCATTAGTTCAAGGGTAGTTTAGTAATTGCACTAAAAAATTAATATTTTTTATCATACAAACTTGTGTTAAATACATTAAAACTTGACTACAATAATAATGATGATGATTAATCTAATTTAAAATAAATATTTTATAACAAATTCATGTAAAATTTGACTAACTTATTAGTTATGATAAATTTTTGTATTATAATCATATTATTTTGACAATATTACCCTTACTAATGGCCATTAGTTATTAATTTCTAAAATTTAATCTACACTGTTAGATCCAACTAATAGCTATTAGTTGAGGGAAAATAATGGCCATTATTTTAAACCTGAAAACACCCCTAAATATAAGTTGGGCTTGCCTCATTCTAGGGACAAATCCGCTGACATAGAGTTGGGACTGGAGCTAGAAAAATCAAAGAACATATAGTCTATTTTATTAATGACGATGGACCAAATTCGGTGAAATCGAATGTTCCAACATTAAAATTCATTGTTCTAGACATGATAAGCAAATGTTTGAGTGTTAATGAATTTCTAATTTTGAATTATTTGAATCTATTTCAGTAATGAGAAACAAATTAAAGACTAAAAAAAGAATTTGTGGGCTCCTTTAATATGAGTTATTCAAGTGGGTACCGGAAAAAAAATGAGAAGGATAGGTATTGAGCCACATTGTGGTTAGAGCCGATGGGCCGGGGACCATGCTCTTCCACGTAGGGATGATAACCTATAGGAGGCCCGTGTTTTTTTTTTTTGATGGAAACGAATTCCATTAAACAATGGCTCTAGGCATATCGCCGGAGACCGGAGGAACCACAAACTCCGGGGCTTGGCTCATGAACAGCGAGCCGGAGGCCAAAGTAAGCGACCCACGGGACGCCATGGAGTCCGCTACCCTATTACATTCTCTAGGGCAAACATGAACTTCAGCACTTACAAAGTGTTCGGTTAACAAAGCTTTGATTTGTCTAAATAGGCACCCAAGCGGGCTACGGTCCATATCATTACTCTTTAGAGCATTGGCCGGAACAACGAGCATCGGTCTCCGGAATAATGTGAGCCATCCCCAACTCGGCCGCGCGCTCCACGCCATGCAATGCTGCAAGAGCTTCGCATACAGAGACGATGAGATCCGTCCCGGCTTTCCATAGCCACCTTCCAGGAACGCTCCCAAATCATCTCTCGGCCACAAATCCCCATCCCCCGCTCCGCATCGCTCGACGTAACGCTCCATCCGTATTTAGCTTGTATACCCCGCTCGGCGGCGGCGTCCAACACTTATTCCTCACCAACCGGACAGCTCGAGCTTTGGTGTTCGAGCCTTCCAATTCTGTTTGGATAGTGATCACGATTCTGTAGATTTCATTAGCCCCGGGCATTCACTCCTTGGCATTCTTTTTATTTCTAGCCCCCCCCCCCCCACCACTTCCATAGTAACAGGAAGCATTTTAACCGCACCTCATGATCTAGCTTCCATATATCTCAAAAACCTCCCTTGCTGATGTGCATTCCTTCGGTTTCATTCGATGTTGCTCTAAATCCAGCCTCCTCCAAACTTCTTTGACCTCCTTGCACTTGAAAAAGAGATGCCCACAATCCTCATCTAGCTTCGTTGCAAACCGGACAAGCGGTGTCCAGCGTTATCCCCCGTCGCGCAATATTTCTTTTGACTCGCAAGGCTATTGTGCGCCAATTGCCGGAGGAACATTTTCAGCTTATTTGGTTCTTTTATTTTCCAGAGCTTTTCCCATGCAAAGATATTGTCACCATGTGAACAGTTTGATCCCGATGCATCTCGCCCCCGCTCATGCTCGGCAACTTGTGCTGCCGGCTTATAAGCCGATCGGACCGAGAATTGGCCCTTCGATCATAGTGCCACGCGTACCGGTCTTCCATTGACACGTCCACCATCATGGCTAAAATTAGATCCGCATCTTGTCTCCAAAAGTATCCTCCACCAGCACTTCATCCCAACCACCTGTAGCTGGATTAATCGGTTCCGAGACCCTTGAGAGCAAAGATTGGCCTCTCGGCGTCGCTGTTTTTCTGGTCGGGCCATTGGGGATCCATGCATCCGACCAAATATTTATTGATTCCCCGTTACCCACCCTCCGGATCAAACCTTTCTTCAACAACTCACACCCCCTCAAAATACTCCTCCATGAATAAGAGATACGCGCCCCCTCCCGACACTCCAAAATGCTTGTGTTGGGGAAGTACTTTGCTTTTAGAATTTTTGCAACAAGGGAGTCGGGGTTGTTTATTAGCCGCCACCCCTGCCTTGCAAGCATCGCCATGTTGAACAAATGCAAGTCACGGAATCCCAATCCTCCCTTCTTTTTTTCCTTTGTGAGT
The DNA here is from genome assembly GCA_031894775.1 of Chloris gayana. Taxonomy (NCBI): domain Eukaryota; kingdom Viridiplantae; phylum Streptophyta; class Magnoliopsida; order Poales; family Poaceae; genus Chloris; species Chloris gayana. Next base: position 66,737 of record JAUNZO010004411.1, read on the forward strand.
TTGTCCCAGCTCAACCAGTGCACCTTGTTTTGATTGTCCTGCCGACTCCACCACCATCTTCCTATCATGGAATTTAATTCCCCACACAACCCCTTGGTTAAGTCGAAACAGGACATAGCATACGCCGGGATCGCTCAGTGCCACGACCTTTATTAAAATCTCCTTCCCCGCCTTTGACAAAACTCTTTCCTGCCATCCTTGTATTTTTGCCCGGATACGTTGTTTTATATATTCAAACGCTTTCTTCCGCGACTTTCCAATGGATACTGGCAGCCCCAGGTACTTCTCATTCTTTGCTACCCGATGAATGGACAAGGTGGCCCTCAGCTCAGCTCTCACCTGACTGTTTGTGTTGGGGTCGAAGAAGACCGATGATTTATCCCTATTAATAATTTGACCCGAAGCTCGCTCATACACCTGTAGTACCCTTCCGAGCTCAAGTGCAAAATCCTTTCTTGCCCTCATTAGAATGAGTGAGTCATCGGCAAAGAAAAGATGATTGACTCTTGGTGCATTCCTGCAGATTTTGACCCCTTCTAGGCGACCCTCCGCTTCAAGCGTGTTTTAGCATAGCTGAGAGGCCCTCGGCACGAGAGAATAAAAAGATAGGGGGACAATGGATCCCCCTGCCTCGAGCCCCTTTCCGGAATAATTTTGTCCGTGTATCCATTGTTTACTTTGATTCCGTAGGAGACGGTGGAGACACATCTCATAATGAGTTCGATCCATTCCTTCGAAAGCCCATCTTATCCATCATTTGTCGTAGAAACGACCATTCAACCCTGTCATAAGCTTTACTCATGTCAAGCTTTATCGCGCTAAGCCGGAATTGCCCTGTCTTCGGCTACCAATGTAGTGGGTCATCTCATACGCAATAAGGACATTGTCCGTAATCAGTCGACCAGGAACAAAGGCACTTTGTGACTCGGAGATGATTTCGAGGCAAGATTTTTTGAGGCGGTTGGCCAACACTTTAGACACAATCTTGTAAAGAACATTGCACAAACTAATTGGTCTCAAATCCTTTAGCTTCTCTGGAGACTTAACCTTGGGATAAGCACAATGATTGTATCATTCCAACCTGGAGGCATAACACTACCATTCAGCACAGCGAGCACCTCGGTTTTGACCCTGTCTCCCACTAGATTCCAGAACTTTTTGTAGAAGATGGCCGGGTAGCCATCAGCCCCGAGCGCCTTTAGATCCCCCATTCCGCTCAAGGCTTCCCACACTTCTTCTCCTGTGTAAACTGCACATAGGTCACAATTCATTTACGGGGTCACACACCGATCCACACGAGGCCAACACTTCACACACCTTCGCCCCTGCGGAAGAAGCAAAAAGTTGCCGGTATTGATTAGCAATAAAATATTTCAGATTTTTCCCCACCACCTCGCCCCCACCATCGTCCTTCAAACGATCAACACGATTTTGTCGCCTCCTCTCCGATGCATAAGCATGAAAGAAATTTGTGTTTCTATCTCCTTTCGTGAGCCGGGAGACATGTGCACATTGCTTCCAATACATACTGTGTTGGTCCTTTAGGCGCTCGAGTTTGTATCGGAGGACTTGTTCTTTGTTTATCTGTTGTTGTGACAAGCCCCCACGGCGGCAACTCTCAACCTCCTTTTTTGCTTGTTTGATCCTCCGATCCAGAGCACTCCAAGGACCGCCCGGTCCCACTCCCGTAGGACACTCCTTTGAATCTCCATCGAGGTTGACAGAACCCACCTCTAGGGATTGTGCCCACGCCTCCTCCACCCGCGCACCACACTCCTCCTCCTCCAACCAGCGTGCTTCAAACTTTCTCATCACCTCCATTGGCCTACACCATTCCTGTGCACCTCGCGAGCCGGTGTCAAGGATGACCTGGTCGGTGATCGGAATGGCGAGGATCCCCATTCACCACTCGTGCTAGAGGGAACCGCATTCGCCACCCACCGTTTGCCACCGTCTGGTCTAGACGCTCCCGCGTATAGCTTCGAGCCACTTGGTGATTATTTCGCCATGTGTAGGCATCACCTACAAAACCCAAATCATGCAAATCACGAGTCCTCCAAGGCCTCACGAAAGCTTTTCATACATGCTTCCGGCCGGGCGGTCCCCCATCCTTCTCATAGTTGAAAAGTATTTCATTAAAATCACCACTACACACCCACGGCACATCATACTTATTTTTTAGAATTCGCAACAATTTCCGGGTTAGGTGTTTTTACTCCGCCGGGACTCTCCATAGAGTCCGGTGAACCGCCATTGGAAACCATCGGTCTCCTTGATCATGGCATCAATATGGTACTTAGACATACTCAAAACAGAGAGATTTACATCCTTCTTCCAAAACAAAGCCAAACCACCACTATGGTCGGAGCTGTCCTTTGCCACCATGTTGGATAGCTCCCACCTCCATCGAAACCATTCCATCCATTTGCCGTCATGTTTTGTCTCCGACACAAACAAGACGTCCGGGACCTCCTCCTTCGGAGTTCCAGAAGGCTACGAACTCGTCGGGCCATTCCCCATCCCCCGACGGTTCCATGATATTAGCTTCATTGGGCTTCGCGGGATCGACCCTGCGATCCCGCTTCTTCATCGAAAACTTCGCCTTCGCCGCCACCACCATCTCCTTTTTCATCTTCTGCCTCTTCCCCTCTCCAACATGTGCTCCCTCCGTCTTCACCGCTGCCCTTTTCTTGACTATTAGTGCAAGCTGCGCGGCGGGAGGATGAGCCTCCCCACCATGGTGCTGCTCGCTGCCCCCTTGTTGTTGACGGGGCGCCTTTTGAACGTGGGGGCGCCTTTTGAACGTCCCTAGGTTCTTCTTCATTGAACCACCGGGGTTAGCATCATCATTGTTAGCACCCATATCCGGCACGTTTCCTGTGCTTGAGCTAGGCAACATCTTAACACTAGGGGCTAAGATCACGTCATCGTTCTCCATGTTGTACTTGCTCCTGCCGACACCCCTCACCATCCAATTCCATGCCCGAGCTGTCTTTTTCAGCAGTTTCTTCTCCTTTTTGGGTCGTGTTCTCCTCCTTGCCGTTTTCCCCTGCGTGAATCAGCATAAAGGTTGGGTTCACCACAGGTTCTTCTCCATTGTTGCTCATCACCGGCCGTGGGTTCTCATGGCTCGAGGGATCGGAATCCTCAAAGGACGACTTACGCGGCACACCACCACTCTCCTGCGCCTTTAGGTGCTTTAGTGGACTACGACCATCATCACGCGGCTCGGGGTCGAGAGGCTGGGAGGACCCTCTTGCTGTATCCGACAACTTGCTCTTCTCCTTCTCCGGTCTTCTCCATGGTCCATCACTTCTTCTCGCTTTGTGATGGCCCGCTCGAACTCATCGCTTCCGACCACCTCCCCCTGAACTCCCCTTGTGCCTTCTTTTTACGTGGGTTAAAACGCAGGTTGTCTCCGTATTGTCTCACTTCCCCTTGCCCACACTCGTTGTCACATTCTTTATCCACATGACCCAGCAGTCCACGGATATAACAAAAATTTGGCAAAAACTCATATTTGAGCTTGCACCGGACGCCTCCTCCTTCTTCATCCTCCACGAGCACACCTCTTGCCAATGGCTTCTGCACATCCAAGTGCACCTTCACCCGCATACACGATCCCACTGCCGAGCCATCTTCATCGGCTTCAACCTCCAGCACCTCTCCCACCTTACCCCGGATTAACCTGCCAGCATCCCTGTTCATGAGCCCGAGAGGCGGGTCGAAAAACCGGAGCCACACCGGAATGAAACAGAACTCGAGCTCCCGCAGCCTCTTGGATTCGTCGAACTCGACCACAATGAGGAGGTCGTTACTCGAACTCCCACGGCCCCTCCATGATTGCCCGACGCTTTCCACCCGGCTGCAAGAAAGTGAATAGAAAGAAATTGTCCCCCAAATCCTTGCATCCGATTCCCGCACGTGGACACCGGATCTTCCCCACACCTTGCTCTAAACCTTCGGCGCTTCCCGCCCTGCTCGAGAAGAGCTTCCCCACCGCCTCGTGGGAGCGAGCCCTCCTCCTTTCTCCCCGACTTCCACGCCACCTTGACTCCCTGCCTTTCCTCCTCCGTGAGCTTGAGACCTCTCGGGAGCCCCTCAAGCCCACCGTCCCCCTTCGCCGGAACTCCCCCATCGGGCCGGCAAGCGGAGGCTGGTAGAGGGCGTTGGGATTAGTTGGATTTTGGTGGAAAAACCGATCGAAACGCCCGGAATCGAGCCGGGGTTCGAGACCTATCTCGAGCCGCCGGGAGGAACCCAACAGCCGGAACCTCGGTGGTGGCGTTTTTTATAGGAGGCCCGTGTTGGCATGACAAGCATGTTGACGAGCTGCTTCTCGCCCACGCCTCTACCGGCCTGTGCGCTCATCGTCTACGCCTCCGCTAGAGCCGCCCGTCGTTTGCGCCGTCTCAACCTGTCGCTTCTCCCCCACGTCGATGTCAAAATTGTCCTCACCAACAGCTCAACACTCACACCACTCCTCTTTTTTTAGTTTTTCACCCGACACAAGCGAACCTTAGAGCAACTCCAGTGGAGGCCTCAATCCAAGCCCCAATCACATTTTTTGGGACTCAAATTGAAAATATCAACATCAGCGGGGCCCTAAAACAGGCTCCTATTTTTCATGGGCATCAAAACTTCATCCTCCGGCTCCCATTCCTAGGGGCCTCCAATCCAACTCCTAAATGTGGGCCCCATTGCATTTTTTATTTTTCTTTTATTTTTCCTCTCCTCTCTCCCAAGCGACGAGGCGAGCGATGGCGCGGGCAATGAGGCGAGACCGGCGGTGCTCGGTCGACGAACGGCGACGAGGCGAGACCAACGCGACTTTGTGGGCATGCGGCTGCGCAACCCCGACGAGCGACGGGCGCGGGCGATGAGCGCATCGCCGGCAAGCAACGGCAGCACGGACGCGGGCGGCCGACTCCCGGCAACGCGGAGCTCCAAGATCCGCCGCCATGGGCGCCGCCCACTCTAGCATCCCTCCTACGGCCGCGTGCCGCATCCGACCATGCAGCTCTCGATGGTTGTGGCGAGCCGACGAGATCCGCCGCACCATCCTCGAAGCCGGCGAGCGACACCTTCCTCGGCTTCGACCCGGCGAGCCACCACCGTCACGCCGAGCTGCTCCGCCTTGGGCATCAAACTCGTTGTCGGGATTCAGCGGTTGTGCTTCCCTCCGCCATCGGGCCGTACGCCGCTACTCGATTCAAGCATGCGTTGGCTTCCCCTTCCCCATCGCCATCGGGCCGTGGCACGGGACCCTCTCGTACCGGTGCGGCGCATCGTCGGCATGGCCGTCACGCGCGGCAAGGAGCGAGGCGGAAGTTGGAGGCCGCGGTGCGGGAGCGGACACCGGCAAGATGCATTCGGACGATGGGGCAGGCGTCAAGGAACTGGATTGCGATCACAGAGAGGCAGGTCCAAGGTGTGGGGACCACGTGCTGAGATTATTTACGAGCCTAGTCGAGAAGTCCCGCTGGAGTTGGAGAAAAATTTCCGGACCCCAAAATGATGTCGCGGCCCGAAATCCAGATTTGCGAGCTATGGTTTTGGAGCTACGGCTGGAGTTGCTCTTAGTCGGGTTTCACAATCATCCAAGTCGTCATATTCTAGAATAAAAAAAAGTCGTCATATTCTTCTTGCTTCTGCCTGCCACCTTCCAACTACATTGATGCTGCTTCTCTTCTGGTCGCGAACCCTGGACGTTGTCGTATGATGTCTTTTTTTTGAAACATCGTATGATGTCTTGGTGGCTGCTATCGCGTTGAGTGACCAAGGTCGCTATGGTTGGACCGACCATGCTAACGGGCCAATCATGTTAATGGGTGAGCCCGAGACGACAATCCTTTTTTTTGTGTACCCGTTAATAATATTGTGTTGTTAATAATTAGTTTTTCATGAACGGGCCATGTCGGGCTGGGCTGCCTATTTGGACAGCTTTGGTACATTAAGTGATATACGTGAGTAAAAGAAACTATTCTAAAAAAAGAGAATAAGTTAGATTTTTTGTTTACAAAATATGCTGATTCGATTATTGGAGTACCCATGAATTTTTTTTTTGAAAGAGAGCAGACGCATGAAATTTTACCATAATTTCCAAAATCCTCTTTAGTTCACGCAGTTTTCCAATTTTGATTTAGAAGAGAAAAAGTAAACAAACGGAAATTTGGTTTGGAAAAGCAGAACTCAACTGAAAAAGGCGGAGCTGACACAGCAGGCGCCACCTGGCGCGGGCCCACAAAACCTCCACGGAACGGAACCGTCCCTGCTCGCCAAAACCAACCAGCCAATCCCTTTTCCTCATTCCGATTGCTGCTCTGCTCTTGGCCTCTTCCCCGGCCACGGCTCGATCGAGAGAGGAGAGGCCGCCGCCACCACCTCTTCCTAGGACTCCGGAGCCGCCGCCGCCGCCGCCGCCTACGCCGACGCGATGCAGCCGAACATCGCGCTCGACGTCGACTGGCTGGAGAAGGAGCTCGCGGCTATGCATCCCAACCCCGTCGTTCCGGAGCAGGAGGCGGAGCCGGAGCCGGAGCATGGTCCGGAGCAGGAGCCCGAGGTAGATTGCGACTGCATGCTCGTCCTCGTCTACACGCTCGCCCTCGTCTTCCTCCTTGGCGCCATCGTGCACTACACACCCGACAACAAGTTCGGCGAGCCGGGGCTTCCTCCGATGTGTCACGGTATGAACGAACTCTGTTCCGCTGCTTCTCTCTCTGCCCTCTCGCGGCGTGATTGGCATGTGCCTGAGCTCCTTGTTGGTTCGTCAGCCTGGGAGGCACCGGAGCCGTGGAGGTGGATGCGAGGCCCCAGCACCTTGTTCGGTGCCGCGCCAGAGGAGAGCATGTGCAGTCCCAGCTTCCGTCCATCATCGGCCACAGGTACCCGATCAACACCTCTCTCTCTCTCTCTCTCTCTCTCTCTCTCTCTCTCCGTACCGGCGCGCGCGCGTGATACCGGGTCGATTTGGCCGCTGCTTTTTGGTCGAACTCCTTGTTTGCTGTTCGCAGATTGAAATGGAATGCGATTGTCCACACATATAGATAAAAAAAGATGGAGCAATGTACTAGTATGCGGTAAGAGATCGATAGGTTGCGTTGTGACTATCAAATCCGTGCTGCAGTCTGCATTATAATTCTGGCGACGTTGCTATTTTCCTTTCGTTTCTAGTCCTGGAAGTGGACACATGTGGCATTCGCTTCGCTGCTACTTGCAAACATAACTAGAATTACTAGAAATTGAGATAGCACGGCACTTATGAATTTTAACAGGTCGTGTAGTCCCTGCAGCAAGTGCTGTCGTCACGCCACCCACTGTTACGAATACAGCTTTATTATTGTTCGCACACCACCTGATCAGTTAGTATGCAGAGAAAAGAAAACTGGGCCTGATAACGTTTCTTGTGTCATCTTATTATCATGCAGAGAGGTGTCAGGATCATGACAGTGAATTCAGATGCTTGTTAAAGATCCTTCAGGTAATGTTACTTCACTCTCTATATGATCAGTTCTGATTAAGAAAATACCTGACTCTGAGTACCTGATCATCCCCTGTCGGCCTCTCCTAAATCCTTTCTTGTGTGTACTTGTGCAGGATGTCTATCTAGTTTGACTTACGGCTACACAATCATCAAGAGATTCTTGACAAGTATCGGTGACCCTTGCCCAACCACGCCGTAGCAACAGTAGCAATACATTTCCTGCTTTGATTCGTACCCTGCAAGCGGACCCTACAAAGTTGTTGTTTGAATGTCACGGCTGCGCTACGAACTATTTTCTTTGTCTATGTGATGCTGTCTCTGGTGCGCAGTGCGCACAATACTGTGACGTGTTTGTTATCAGAAAAACAAAATACTGTGGCATGCTTTGACTATTTTCAGAAATAGGTGCATCACTATTGCACCGTCATTGATTTTTGATATTCATCTTTCAGATACTTGTTGGTGCCTGCTTGTCATTTTTTTCAGGAAGTCGGGAGGGAGGCTCCTACCTGAATTTCATTAAACTTATGCAGTACGTACATGGTTATGTTGTTACGATGCAGGACTGGTGGAGTTTGTACCAGTGGCACGCCCAGGTGCTAAAATTTACCACCACTATGCATAAAGTGGCCCATATAGCTCTGTTGTTGGGCATCAACGGACAACGGTGATCTGCTAATTACTATCTGTACCTGGTTGAACTCTAGTGGATCAATTCCGAATATCTGCGATATATGCCTTTTTCTTGTGGGCAAGCGAACAAAAGATGACCGTAGTTTCCGTTTCCAAGCACCCAAACGGACAAATAGCAGTATCAATGATCCCACGACTATGGAGTAGGTCTCTGGTTTTAACTGTCCTTATGTGCTAACCATGAAAATGTTTTGCATTTTTTTGTGCCAAACTGCTCCATATAGCCTGGTTTAACTGTCCTTATGTCCTTTTGTTGAGAACCGTTTATCCTTGGCAAATCGCATTGTTCTAGTGTTCGGTGCCCCGTCAGTAATTCCGTCACAGTGGACAATTCATATTCTGTGGTGGTTGAGTTGATGTCAAGTGCCTGCATCGGTGTTCCAGCTTGTCGACTGTAGCGGAGCTAGAATTATGGATATGAGTGTTCTATCAATACAATTCCTAAATACATATATTTTTTTTACAATTCCTAAAGATGAAAAACTATGAAGCAAACGTCTGGTCCAAACTTGTAAACTGAAATTTTCTTGGCTAGAAAATGATATCTATACTCAATTATCTTGGGTTTTTGTTTGTTTTGAGTTTATATATGATAGATGTGGCTTAAGAATTAATGTTTTCTGCAAAAATTCATGGGTGTTCACTTGAACACCCTTGAACCATGCTGGCTCCGCCCATGTTATCGATCCATAATTGGTAATACCTGAAATTATTATCGCACCAACTACGAGCTCTTATATTATGGTTGGCGACATGGTTCGAAGATTTTCTTGACCTACGTGAGAAGATCTTCTTCAAAACAAAATACCCAAGGGTGAAGAATCCTCTTGTGATCCTCGCACGAACGTAGCACGGTCAGACACCTTCCTCCAAATGGTCATGTATAGGCAATGTACTTAACTCAAAGATTTCTTGCCATAGAAATGCTTGTTGTAATCAGTTCTGTGCCGGGAAAATTGTGGAGCACGCTGGGGAGTATATACACCGTGTGTGTGAGAGAGAGAGAGAGGCACAATATGATTAGCTAGGTGTCGCAGTATGTTAATTGTTAACCATCAGTATGACACATGGTAATGTTCAGTTAATATTTTTTTTGAAAACGAGATAGATTACACGTCATGTTTCTTGCTGCTGACTGACAGTCAGTGAAGGGAAGCTGCTTGCTTGAGCGGTTCGTTTATTTAGTTCACAAGCGTGCCATAGCGTATAAGCGTCAAGAGAGGATTACATACCTAAAGCACGTAGCCCGTACTATCTGCTCCGGATTTCGTTATCTGGACCTGACCTTGAGTCTTTGTTCTTCACAGGAACGGTTGATCAAAGAATGTTTACCGATTAACAAATTCGTTTCTGCTTCTTGACTCGCCAACACAGCAAGACCAAACCACGAAAAATTATGACACTTATCCTCTCTTCTTCCATTTCTGGACGTCGTCGTTAATCTTTATAATAGCATTCAACATCAACATTTTTTTTGAAAGAAACTGAAGGGACTATCGTCCCTACAGTACTTTTATTAAAACACCAAAGTTAAGAATTACAGAATTCACATATAAAAAACAACAAAAAGAAAGAGAGAAAGAACTAAAACATTTCTGGCTAAGAAAGAGCTTGAATCCATTCTTTGATTTGATCTACATTCCTAGCCTTGGCCCTATGGATAACCATAGCCATCTCCTTGATGAACTTTTGCTTACAATGCTCCACCTTAGGATCCACATTGTTGAAAATCCAATTATTCCTCTATTTCTAGATGCACCAGCACATTAAGATAACTATATCCATGAAAAAAGGCACATTTAGCTTGGACTTCAGCCACTTAACAACTTGTCTAGCTTGTAATCTCAGTGGTATTGAAAGTCCCAGGATCTGCCAGCATGCTTTGGCAAAATTACATCTGAAAAAGAGATGTTTGGAGGTCTCCTCCTTTTGTAAAATGCAGAGATCACAGGTATAGGAGTCAATTACCATATTCCTCCTTAGCATAGCTCTGGTGTTCAGCCTGTTTTGTAGCAAAAGCTAGAAGAACACTTTGTGTTTAGGCTGACATGAGGATTTCCATAACCACCTAAAAGATGGGTGGGTTGGTATGTGCCCAATGAGCTGTCTATATACTGTTGAGGCTGAAGATTTATGTTTCTGCTTCATGTGTTTCCACACATCCTTTGAGGGTGCGAGCTACAGTTCTGTGATCATCTCATTTAGCACTTCCCATTGAGTATAAGCTTCAACACTTAAAGGTTAATGAAACAAGTCTGCAAAATTATCCTCCGATTTGACCTGAGAGCGTAGCATTAAATTGTTTTTCGCAAAGGAGAAAAGTTCTGGATATTGCATTCAACATCAACATCCAACACATAGTTTTGTTTATATTATATATAGTTACCTTGTCATCCTGTGCACTGCGTCTTAGATCCATATGAACCTGCTCATGCGTTCTCCTAAAGTTGACAAGTCTCAGGAAAGGTTTGCATTTCTATATAAGCTTCATTTAGATGGACATACCAACCATCTCTCGCTATAGAACATTTCATCCTTCAAATACCTAAGGTTATACGTGGATAGGCCAACGGCCATTCAAGAAGCAATATCCAGTTTTGTATAATATTACTCATCATTCACATGCTACGGTGGCTAGTGTAATAGACACTAGATCACTGGTGTGTTTGGTTCTGTTTTTTCTGAATTTGGGTTTTAAGAAAAGCCAATAGCCTAACCAAAGAGATTGGCTGCCAACAAAGCCAAGCCAAAAGCAGCTTTTTGCTAGTTTATTTTTGAAAGCAGGTATGGAGGTGCTTTTTGGGCTTTGACTTTCACAAGTTTGAATAAATTACCTACATACATACATGTATGTGTATATACGTGTATATCATATATATATAATACAATATTTATTTATTTATATACATATATTTTTATATATGTATACATGTATAAGATACATTTTAATATATATTATTTATTTACTTATTCATTTATATCTTATATATATGTTTATATGTATAAGATACATATAAGTAAATAAGTAAATGTATATATACTAGCAATATGTTTATATGTGTAAGATATATATGCGTATATATTTATTTATATGTGTATCTTATAAATGATATATGTATAAGATATATAAATATATTTATTTCTATGTATATTTGTATATATATCTTATATTATATATGATATAAATAAATAGATAAATATAAAATATATTATACATATATGAATAAATAAATACATAAAAATGTGAATAACTATATATACATATAAAATATATTTATTTTTATGTATATATAACTATATATATGTGTATATATGTACGTATATACACATAACTAGTAGGGTCCTCTAGTAAGTTTCCAAAAAGCCACATCTATTTTATCAAACGGCTTTCAGCTTTCTCACAACTTATAACCCACAACAGCTTTTTCACGGCCCATGACCCACAACAGCTTTTTCACGACTACAGACCAAACCAAACACACCCATATATCTTTTAGGAGATCATTGGTGGATGAAAAACTTAGAGAATGGCTAAGACTTGTAGCAAGGATCACAAATGTAAATTTAATGGAGGGAAGAGACATATTCATATGAAATCTTCAAAAGAGTGGAAAATTCTAGGTCTGCTCGATGTATCTCCATTTGATAGATCAGCATGTCCCTTTTCGAAATAAATTGATTTGGAAAGTCAAACTTCCTCTCAAGATTATGATTTTCTTATGGTACCTATAAAAAGAAGTGGTACTCACAAAAGACAATCTAGCGAGAAAGAATTGGAAAAGAAATAAAAAATGTTGTTTTTGTAACTTAAACGAAACAATTAGACATCTTTTCTTTGAGTGCCACCATGCAAAAGAAATTTGGAGGATTGTTTATCTAGCTACAGGTCATCCCCTTCCTATTTCTATATCCTATATGTTTGGGAGTTGGCTTTTCTTAATAAATTGATAAGAGAGAGAGAGATGATTTTCGTGGTTGCTGCTATTTGTTGGACAATTTGGAGATGTTGTAATGATGTCATTATGCATGCTATTTTCAGGGGCGTATTGGTTATGCTTCGGGCGCAGCTGCAGCATGAAGACACAATAAAGGAGATCTTCAGGTGGACGAGGTCACCTTTAGAGATCATAGCCTTGGAGATGGTCAATCTTGAATGGTAACATAATAATTGAATTGGCCTAGATGAATTTCCTTTGTTTTTCCACACTATCAGCGATGTTGGTTGACATCTTGTAATAATTTGACAGTTGTGTATGTTTTGTAGAGGTCAGGACTATTGTTCCATTAACTAAAAAAATACCTAAGCTTATACAGCTCGTACACATACCAACTTCGTATCATTAATTATACTCATCCAAAACTGTAAGATAAAGCAAATTATTCTTCGTCGTTGACAACATTTTAGATATGACAATGTGGAGGAGATCAAGGAAGCAAAGTGTCAATGGACATAATAGACCGCACTTCGTGTAACCTATACGTAGCGCTCTGTGTATAGGGTCTTTTATAAATAACAATTTTTTTGTTAATTTAATATAAATAACAGTCGATTTGAAATTTTGCAAGTAGACCCATTGCCCATCCAACGAACGACAAAGAAAAGTCGCCCGACCAGCGCGGGACAAGGGATATGTGTCCCTATGAGTGGGCGACATGCTATTGTACTACCTCCGTCTAGAAATATAAGCATTTGTTAACTTTTAGAGATTACGTTTGATCACTCGTCTTATTCAAAAAATTTGTGCTAATGCAAAATGAAGAAGTCATATTTAAAATATATCTAAGAATAAATTAAATTATCACAAAATGAATAAATATTTTATAAATATTTTGAATAAGACCAGTGGTCAAATAGAAAATCTGAAAGTCAACGAATGCTTATATTTCTGAAGGGAGGGAGTATCTTTTTTCTTTTCTCGATTTTTTTTGCCTTAACAATTAAGCCTATTGATGTCTCGTTGAAAAATACTCCCAGACATCTAAAAATCATGATAAATATTATGGTGGTAAACAATATGCTAATGCAACGATTTTAGCATAGAAAATCCAAAAAGATGTTAGTATATTTAAACAATCAATATGTACATTAGACCAGTTGTTAATGACTAATTGAATTTCTAGACTGTCTTATACTTGCCTTATGAGTATGTTACGATCCATAGAATGACTTGTCGAAGATATGGTGGTATATTGATGAAGATAAGACCGTTCGGGAAGGCCTACGAGTGGTGCCTGATCGCTATGGAATAACAAAAGGATCCATATACCGGTATGGAAACAAAGGTGGACTACAAGACCGACGCAATATGACTTGATTTTCATGTAATGAAGCAAGAGTAGTTGATTAAGACTCTGAATTGATAAAGAAGTGATCGCGGCAGTCTCATTGAGACAGCACAATTTCTTTTCACGTAATGTGAAACGTTGAGACAGCACATAAGCGATAAAATTCATTTCCTCTGGTCACAGGAAATAGTTTTCGATTTTTTTGGGCTAAAAACAGCATTTTCATAAATCCTCCATGGTTTTGAATTTTAACACCCTACTAACACAGCCAAGGTGGCGGAAGAAAAAACAACAGTCGTAACAGGTAACAGCAGTAGTAAAGGAAGATTGTTTCCAATGTCATATTGGTCGATATAAAATATTCAAATGAATGCGACGAACCATGAAAATCTACCGGTTGCCACTTTTCCCTTACTTTTAAATATGATTAAGCGGGCGGGAGACGGTAGAGGGGAACCTGATTGGAGGCGGTACCGAGTAAACATACGGTTCCGCCGTCGGTATACTATGTGTTCGTTTCCGGGGTCCAAACTTTAGAAGCTGTCATATCAAAAAGAATCTTACTATTTAGGAGTATTAAATAAAATTTAATTATAAAATAAATTATAGGCCCCTAGACTAATTTACGAGACGAATCTAATGAGTTTAATTAAGTCATGATTAGAAGACGATTCATTGTAGCATCACTTTAGCAAAACCTAAATTAATTAAGCTCATTAGATTCATCTCAAAAATTAACACCAATCTGTCAATATGGTTTTGTCATTAAATTGATCGAAATATTTATAAAGAGTAAGATTCTCTTTGATGTGACGATGCTTAAATTTTAGAGGAAAGAAACGAACAGGAACAGTCGTCGGCTGAGAGCAGCAAAAGCCGCTGGGGTCCATCTCCATCTCCGCATCACAACGTTGCGGATCGCCGTACGAGATCAGCGAGGTGTCTAGGATTTGGAGTCACAAATTGTTATAGATTTTTTAGGGACGTTATAGATATTTTTTGAAACACAAATTGTTATAGATTTGCAAAGCCGGCAAATAGGCCTTTGATTTTGCCCGTTGGAACGTCCAGGCCCATGCCAAGGCCCACCAAGCGGAACCAACGAGCCACGCTGAAGCAAAAAGGCGGAACGAAATGAACTAGTTACAGCTGTCAAAACGCCAGCTGTCTCCACCTGCCCCACCCCACCATTCCTTTTTAGTTTTGGCGCGGTAGCCTGGTTCGGGAACCGAAAGCAAACGGAAAACGGTGCGAGGCCAAAGCAGCCGAGGCGGAGCGGCGAGCCCGCGTGAGAGGTGAGCTCTCGAATCGCCCCTCCCATCCACCTTTCAAGGCTTCGAATTCGTCCTCCTCCTGCTTGTTCCTGTGATCGGGATCCCAATTTGGTCCGCATCTCCCTATAATTTCCGGCGCATTTCTTGAAATCAGAAGCTCGATTCCGTGGCGTAACCGCCGGTTTCCTCATTCCGTTTCGTCTTGCAGTAAGGAGTCGATGCGCACCCCACCGACCAGGCGCGCCGAGAAGTCCCCGATCATGGCGGAGCCGGAGCAGGGAGGCGCCGCCGCCTTCATCCGCGACGCCCCCATGCTCGTCGTCCTGGAGATCGTCCGCCGCCTCCCCACGAAGTCGGCCATCCGCCTCCGCGCGGTCTGCAAGCCGTGGCGCGACATCACGTCCCACCCGGCCCTCCTCGTCGTGCTCCACCGCCTCCAGCCGCCGCAGCCGCTCCTCTGCTTCGGCCGCTCCGCCAGCCCCATCCGCTACATCCAGCTCAGGGACTACTGCGTCGAGGCCCTGGACCTCCGCTCCGACAAGCTGCGCTCGATCTTCCGGTTCACGGACAACACGTACCTCTACTACGACATGTTCGCCGCCGGTGACGATGTTGCCCCCATCGACGACTTCGCCGTCGACTACGACGAGTACGAGGAGTACCACCACGACGAGTTCTTCATGCCCCGGCTCACGGTCCACGCCTCCCTCGACGGTCTCCTCGTCGTCTCCTTCCTCCACGCCTGGTACGTCTGCAACCCCGCCACGCGCCAGTGGGCTCCCCTCCCGGATCTTAGCTACCACGACGTGGTTGGGTTCTATGAGCACGTCTCTTCCGGCGAGTACCGTGTGATGTACCAAATAGTGAAAGATGATAACCATGCCTCGACGTACTACTACGTCCTCACGGTGGGCTCGAGGCTGAGCAGGATCATTGGATGCCCCATCTCACCGGCGGCGACTGAGGACATGGGATTGGACGTTGGGCTGGAACCTGCCAGTTTCTCCCCGCCTGTACAGCTCCGCTGCAACCTGCACTGGGCGCCGCAGGAGAACCAGGGATACCACATACTGGTGTTCGACACAGAGGCCGAGTTGTTCAACTGGATGAGCCCACCTGTAAAAGACAAGGACATGAGAGTGCTTGAAATTGAGGGCAAGCTCGCCCTGTCCGTCTCCAGGATGAACAAGGCAACGGTAGAGCTCTGGCGTCTGGAGGATTACCGGAATGAGATTTGGGTCCAAGTGTTCCGGATTCGATTGCCAGTGGCAGTGCTACAGATGACAGATTTGCATAGAGAAGACTGGTTTTCAGCAGTTGTCTCACCTGAAGGGGATGTGCTGGTCGAGTGCGCGCACTGGGTGTTGCACTGTGACAGGAATGAGAATTTGCTACAGAAGTTTTGGTGTCCTGACGGGGGAGTGACTGCTAGGCATGCTCTGAGGGAAAGCCTTCTTACGCATGCGATCTTTCGGGCACCGAAGTGGCGTAATGCTTTTGAACCGCCTTTCTACACGGGGCTGTAGTCTGCTCGTGGTTCCATTTTTTCAGCGTCTATGCTTACAAAGTACTGCAGTTTCTGTAAATGAATCTTGAACATGAGCTTTGCATTTCTTTATTCCCATTTTGATTTGATGCCAGGGATTCTCATGTTAGGTGCTCATATTTCTCTTTGTTGGGAAGAGTTTTGTATTCGGATGCAATGTACTTACTCCGGACAGTTGCTTGTTTCTGGAACATGAGCCTGTAAGGATTTCGTGCATTGTTGATTGTAAATTGGTCAGCATGACACTTGTTTTCAAGTGATCTGTGATGCCATATGTTTAGAGATTGTTCCTCATGTTAATGATACCAAAGGAAAAGATTCATAAGAAGTTTTCAGTTATGTTCTGCTTCCAATAATTGTTATATTGATGTTCCACCAAGGATCTGTTTGAAATGAACATATGTATGTGAAAAGATCAGTTACTACAGATTTGTTCCTGATAAATGTTTTGTGTTTCCAAATCAATTACTAGAAATCTGGTGTGCTGTCATATCTGTTACTGCAAAAGATAAGTTTCTCTGCTTGGTAGAACACTGGAACTGAAATTGGCTCTGCCCTAATCTGGATTCTGCAATGTAGGTGTCACCACAAATTTAGTTTCACTCCAATGATTTGGTCCTCTTTCCTGAATCCTGGACCGATTGTCCAGGGCACGGTGGGTCCTGCTGCATAAGAGGGGTTACAGTAGTTGGATGAAAAAGTCAGATTCTTTGATAGCATGTTACAATAATGTAGATTTGGTTGTGCTTTGATCTATGTTCCCGTTTTCTGAACTGTAAAGCCCTGACAGCATGTGCAAGTTCCTCTTCTCTAGGTCTATAAATGGATTGATGCACCGTCAGCATCAGACCTGCTTGAACTCATTGGGCGACAAACTAATTTGCATATGATACTGATCTAGCCGCAAAGGTACTGAAGAGGCGAGACTGCTGTCAGGATTCGAGTTCAGGTTCGGTGTGGATAACGAATCCTGAATTCCTGAACTGAAGAAGCATTACAGAGCGAGCAAAGTTTCCTGATAAAGATTTGGGTTCGATTTGGATGAAGGCCCACGTAAAAATTACATTAGCGGGCCGTGTTTAATATGCTTGTGATCTAACTGTCTTCCCAAATCATCAAGAATCCAAGCTTTAGGCCCAAATAGGATCCCAAACTCGTAAATAGCCGCGAACCCCGATGGCGAGTCTTGGGTCTATCGCTCGAAAATATCTTGCCTCGGCACGAGCTCTGGAACCTTCACTGGCCCCAACCCCCGACGACCAAAAACAACGCTCCCTATTTAGTTAGATATTTTTCGCACTCCCTCCTCGTCTTGGCGGAATAAAGGCCTTTTGTAGCAGCAATCCATCTCGTCCTCGTCTCCCTTCGCAATTCGATGCAGCGGTAGCGACTTTCGCGCTTCCTGTGCTGCCGCTGCGTCGCGTTCGCGTCGTCGTCGCGGGTCCCGGCGGTTCGCAATGGACGCGGGAGGCGGGGGCGGATCCGGCAATGCCTCCGGCGGCGGCGCGTCGGCGTGCTGCTACTACGCGCTGCTCGGCATCCGCAAGAACGCCTCCTCCACCGACATACGCGCCGCTTACCGGAGGCTCGCGCTGGTGAGTTCGCAATCATCCTCTGTTCTGTTGATGCGCATGCGATGCGCGGAGGGCGCGTGATGGTTTGGGCTCTTGTCGGGGCTGATTCCAATTTCTTGCCGTGAGCGCGCAGAAGTGGCACCCGGACCGGTGGGCGAACGACCCCGGCGCGGCCGGCGAGGCCAAGCGGCGGTTCCAGCGGATCCAGGAGGCGTACTCCGGTAAGGCTCATCTGTCGCTTCTGCCCCTGGTTAACTGCACGCGATTTGATCGAATTGTCATTGGTTTGCAGTTTTGTCGGACAAGGGGAAGAGGGCCATGTACGACGCCGGGCTCTTCGATCCCCTCGACGACGACGACCAGGTGTGCGCCATGCCGTTCCTCCGCTGCTTTTTGTCTCGGATCAATCAAATTAATCGATATATATTATCTTAATTTCTCGTCATTTTATTATGGGTGAATATTCCATGGCTTATATAAAATAAAAAAGTAGTACTTTATATAATAAAATATAATAACGTTTCCTCTGTTTTTTGGACGGCCAGGATTTCTCCGACTTCATGCAGGAGATGCTGGTGATGATGGATAACGTGAAGAACGAGGTAGGCGCAACCACCACCCCGCGGCGAATTAATTAATCCTAAATGCCACGAAGAACTTCTTTTTCCTGATGCGTTTGCTTTGCCGATCCCGTGCAGAAGCCGGACACGCTGGAGGACCTGCAGAAGATGCTGGAGGACATCGTCAGCGGCGACGGCGGCGGCAGCCGCGGCGGTGTCGGCGGGCGCGTGCCGTCGGACAGTACCCGGCGGACGCGCGTCTCGCCGTACCCGCAGCCGCGGCGGTGACGGGCGCTCCGGTGTACGAGATGTGCACGCGTGGCCACTACTACGCTTTTAGTGAAAGAGACCAGAAACAGAGAGAAGACGGGCAAGCGAGCAAGCAGCGGGGAGCTCTGGGCAAAAGAAGATAATAAAAATTGCTCAGTCGGGTTACCACTTTTAGGCCATCTGATAATTGACGCCTTTTCCCGTAGTTGATCGATCACTTGATTGTGTATTCGTGTGTGTGGTGGGTTGGGTTGGGTTCTGATTCCGTCCACGTCGCTGCAAGAGCCGGCGGACGCGTGGCTGCGGACTCACATTTCGTGCACCAATTGTCACTGGAATTCTTGCTTACTCCTTTCGATTCGATTTACTACTATTTTTCTCCGCGTATGGGCGTTACGTGTCGTGCTGTCGTCTCTGCCGATTTCCCAAATTGTTTATCGGCCTCTTTGGCAAAGCTGGCATCTTCTGGTGTTTCACGTTCCCGGTTCCCGTCATGTTCTGCATGGACGTGGCTCCAACTGTACCTTGTCGGTGAACATCTGGGTGACTGACGTTTCTAGCTACATTCACTTCGCCGTCGCCGCCGCATCACCGCTGAGATTTGCACCTTGACGCTTGCGCGGGCGTCGTGATCATCGGTGATGGAAATTGCCCGCGTTCTGGAGTGATCGCGGGCGTGCGCCGTACGAGTAGGCGAAAGCGAAACGGCCGTGTGGTTTAGTGGCTTGGTGGTTCTTCTCTTCCAGCCGTGAAGCGCGCGGCCACTTGCGCACCCAAGTTGCTGGGCGGTTGGCCCGGGCCAGGCCGGCGTCTGGACCAGGCGATTTTTCTCCCCGGGGACGGAATCCATGGCTGGCTGTGGGCGGAGAACTCGAATCCGACCAGGCATCAGCTCCTCGGACCGGAACCACTGATCGGTGCTTAGCTATCATCTCGACCGAGACCTGTGGTCCACAAAAATCTCGCGCTGATGCGTTCTTGGTACGGTTTGTTTCTCTGAAAAGGGAGAGCACTGGGACCACCAACTGTCTCGAGATAGGCCCTGTTTGGATCCATGGGTTAGAGTTAGATTGGGTTAGTTTTATCAACTCTAACGCTCAATCCTCCAAACAGAGTGGGTTAGATTGGGTTAGATCTAACCCACTCAAAAGACTATCCTCCAAGGAGTGATTATTGGGGTTAGTTCTCAGGACTACAGGACCAATCACACTCGATCCAGTGCATTAAAATGGGGCCAACACTAAAATATTTTTATGATGTATGTTTGCGTAAAACATTGTATGGATAAATTAAATTTATCGTGTTTTAAATGTTTGGATTGAAAGTTGATTTGTTTTACTCATTCGTGAAGAGGCCACACAAGAGCTGGTCACACAAAATCCGGTTGTAAATGAGTCAAAAGTAGCTTTTTGGTCAATCTAACCCTAAGCATCCAAACACATAAAAAGTTAGAGTTAGTTCGAGGTGCTAGAGTTGGATAGAAACTAACTCTAACCTCTAACCGAGTTAGAGTCTCCAAACACGGCCATAGTTCTTGTACCCGGCCGGCTGTTCTTCCCTCAACAAGCTCATCATCATCGCTTAATCCCGCGACTCCTACTGTTCTGGAACAAGGTTAGCGTAAGGATTTTTGTCTATTTATTTAATTATCTTTACAACTTTTTTTTTGACACGGGGGCCTATTTTTCTTTTTTTCTATTTATAGTGGAAAGAGGCGTACAGTACAGCAAAGATTTCGTGAAGTATCCATGTCCGGGACCGAGAGGGAAAAATATCTCTCGTGCTGGAACAATCGAGCCACCAAATATACTGCGAGGAGGAGCTGGACTCCTCTCCGTCGGTTTGGCGTCATACCCCGATTTGGTAAATTCGAATCGATCTCGTGCCTTGTCGGCCTGCGGCAAGTTGATGCCATGGAAGCCGTCAACTGGTTCTCGAATCTACGCAACCCTGTTTCTGATCATCTTGGTTTATATACTGCTGCTGACGTGAGACCTGGCGTCTGTGGTGCATCGCCCTTGGCAAATAAAGTAGGCTATGGCCTTTGGTTTCTACAGCTTCACAAGCATCCACAGCTTTTGGGGAAATTGACCCGTCCTAATTTGCAGCTGGGTGAGGACTGATGTCATTGTCCAACGCGAGTGTCTCTACCTTTTTTCGCACGAGGACACACACACAATCTCCTGTTGTTTTACGGGGATGAGCGCAAAGCTGCGGGCTCAGTAAAAACCTCGTTTGCAACGGCAAATTGCCCGATTTCTGTTGTGCCCTTTTGTTTCAGACGAGATGTCAGTTGCTGGGGGCAAGCAAGTTTCGTGTGGCATCGTTGCCCATTTTCAAGCAGAAATCTTACTAAACGAAACTCTTTTCGAGTCCTAAAAAAATTAGCTACACATGATCGTTAGGGTCGATGTCGCAGCAACGAAGATCTTTCGGCCAAATGCAGCAGGTCACAGCAATGCTCTACTCCTGCAAAATCTATGCCACCGAATAATACGAAGGGAAAGTGCCTTCGTGACTCGGAAGATCTTCCCATCGTTACTAGCTACCTCCTCCAAATCGGGTTGGTTTATCGCCCTTTATTTTTCTGCCCGTATTTTCCTCGTGCTTTTCAGTTAACGAACTGGCCATTGGAACCACCCTGCTTTTCACTCTTTTCACTCTTTTCACTGCTCAAACAGTGAAACTTCCGCGATCTGTTGGAAACTGCTCGGAGAGTGACCGGAACGGAGGGTGGCAAATAAAAACAGCACGACACCAACCGCGCGCAAGAAATTCCGTAACCGCCGTTCGTCCGACACCATTTTGAAGCCCAGTGAGGTCCATTATATGCTCTGCGTGAGCATGCTAGACGAGGCCTGTTTAGGAACTTCGAGTTATGGGCCTAATCCATGTCGATTTTGAATCCCAGCAAGACCCATTACATGCTTTGCTTGAGCAAGCTAGACGAGGCCTGTTTAGGTGTGAGCCTCGCAACGTCCACCGGAAGAAAAGAAACAGAAGGAACGGTGAAAACCAACCACCGTCCACTGTGGTCGTGTGGCGTTCCCTTCACTTCGGCTTGTTTCCAACCCGCAAGAACGCCGGATGATGCACAACCATCCTCTTCGCCATGCCCCAAGTTAACGCGAATCCTATTTAAGCACTGGGCTTCGTCCCGTCCAACTCACACCAATAAACTAGGAGGACCCTTCCATTTGGTTTGGCTGGGGAGAGACACAGGGAACTAGTAGTTACACATTCATCGTCTCCTTAGCTAACCCAAAAAAACCGTTCCCATTCCGCACCCACGCGTCTCGGCGCGCGCGTTCTGTTCTGTGCATGCTGGTAGCAGTGAGGCACCCGCGGTCGCGACTATGAGCAGCCGGAAAGGCGCCATCGCGGGCGCGTCGACCATCCTGGTGGTGGCCGTGGTGGCGGCGGTGTGCGTGGTGTCCCTGAAGAGCAACAGCAGCAGCGATGGCGGCGAGGGCAAGGGCGAGCTGTCGGCGTCGGTGAAGTCGATCAAGTCCTTCTGCCAGCCCGTGGACTACCGCGAGACGTGCGAGAGCGCGCTGGAGCAGACGGCGGGCAACGCGACGAGCGCCACGGACCTGGCCCGCGCCATCTTCAAGGCGACCTCGGACCGGATCGCGCAGGCCGTGCGCGAGTCGGCCGTGCTCAACGAGCTGAAGCGCGACCCGCGCACGGCGGGCGCGCTGGACAACTGCAAGGAGCTGCTGGACTACGCCATCGACGACCTCAGGGCGACGTTCGACCGGCTGGGCGGGTTCGAGGTGGCCAACTTCAAGCGCGCCGTGGACGACCTCAAGACGTGGCTCAGCTCCGCGCTCACGTACCAGGAGACGTGCCTGGACGGGTTCGAGAACACCACCACGGACGCGGCCGGCAAGATGCGCAGGGCGCTCAACAGCTCGCAGGAGCTCACCGAGAACATCCTCGCCATCGTGGACACCTTCTCCGAGACGCTCGCCGGGCTGGACCTCGGCAGCTTCAGCCGCAGGCTCCTGGAGCACGGCGGCGGCGCGCCGCCCGGGTGGTGGTTCCCCGACGCCGCCAAGCGCCGGCTGCTGCAGTCGGGGGCACCGTGCCCGGCGCGCCCGGGTTCAAGCCCGACGTGACCGTGGCCGCGGACGGCAGCGGGGACTTCAAGACCATCAACGAGGCGCTGGCCAAGGTGCCGCGCAAGAGCGCCAAGACGTACGTGATGTACGTGAAGGCCGGCACGTACAGGGAGTACGTGTCCGTGCCCCGCGACGTGACGAACCTGGCCATGGTGGGCGACGGCAAGACCGAGACGGTCATCACGGGCAGCAAGAGCTTCACGATGAACATCACGACCAAGGACACGGCGACCATGGAGGCGATCGGGAACGGGTTCCTGATGCGCGGCGTGGGCGTGGAGAACACGGCGGGCGCCAAGAACCACCAGGCCGTGGCGCTGCGCGTGCAGAGCGACATGTCCGCCTTCTACGACTGCCAGTTCGACGGGTACCAGGACACGCTGTACACGCACACCAGCCGCCAGTACTACCGCGACTGCGTCATCACCGGGACCATCGACTTCATCTTCGGCAACGCGCAGGTGGTGCTGCAGAACTGCCTCATCCAGGTGCGCAAGTGCATGGACAACCAGCAGAACATCGTCACGGCGCAGGGCAGGAAGGAGCGCCGCTCCGTCGGCGGCACCGTCATCCACAACTGCACCGTCGAGCCGCACCCGGAGTTCGAGAAGGACGCCGGCAGGCTAAAGACCTTCCTCGGCAGGCCGTGGAAGGAGCACTCGCGCACGCTCTACATCCAGTCCGAGATCGGCGGCTTCATCGACCCGCAGGGGTGGTTGCCGTGGCTCGGGGACTTTGGCCTCAGCACCTGCTACTACGCCGAGGTGGAGAACCACGGCCCTGGCGCTGACACGAGCAAGCGTGCCAAGTGGAAGGGCGTCAAGTCCATCACGTACCAGCAGGCGCAGGAGAAGTACACCGTCGAGCGGTTCATCCAGGGCCAGCGCTGGTTGCCCAAGTTGGGCGTGCCATTCATCCCGGGGCTGCTGCCGCAGCAGGAGTCCGGCAGGATACACTGATGTCTGACCCCCAGGCCGTCTCCAATAATACATGCGCGTCGTGGAATCGACTGAAGATGCATAACTAATGCTGCGTGCGTGCGTGTGGGTGGGAAGTCGAATCGACGTGGGAACCGACTTCACTGGGTGATCTTGTTTGTTGGTTGTCGGCGTTGAGACTGTAAATTCGACGTCTAATAATCTAACTACGTGTTTGCAAAATGTCATATTCTAGAATTAAGCAATGTGGATACAACGTTCATAAATATTATCTTTTTTACTGTTAGGCTTTCTTCTTACAGGCTCGATGGCTTCCGACACATTCTCCCAAGGATACGTCTCGGGGCTTCAGGATGGCGCCTCAAGCTTGGCAGTGTCATTTCCTTATGAAAGATGGCTTTTCATACAGTCTTTCTACTGCCCTTGCTTAGCATGGTAACCAACGCATGCACGCCGGCAGGCGGTAGTCCACTTGTCGTTATAGCCACGCTCTCCCGGTAGCTAAGCCGCGGACATCTTCCGGCTTGCCTGCTTGGTGACTCTATACCTCGCGGTTGGATAACTAACGTATGAAGAAGAATGTTCACCGTCTAAATAAGGACAACTGCCGCTTGAATAAGGACAACCGTCGCCTGAAGAAAGAGCTTGTAGAAAGAGGAAGTCAGGAAGAAGACCCTTCTTCCGAGGTCACATGTGTCACCATGCTAGATCGTGGCATCCAAGATTATGGGCATATGCCCCATAGTTGAAATTTTTACTAGCGTCAAATCTATTTAGTTAAATCTATCATTTTAATAGCTAATTTTGTCCTATACGTAGTCAGATCTCATAACCATGTCTAATTAAGATGAGCTAAACATACATCTTTACCATCCTTAACTTGGTGGTAAATGGTGGTGGTTGTTATCGTCCGGCCACCTCTCCACCACGCTGACAGGTGGGTCCAACTCCTACCCTGCCTCCCTGATGTCCACAATGCGTGGTTCGAACTTCCAACCCGCAAGTTTCTCTTTGCATGAGGAAAAAAACTTCTACCTCCTCTCTCCTAGCATAAAAGAAAAACTTCAAGCTCCACTCCCACGAGCACCTGTGCTGCATTCTTCTCACCATCGCCGCCATGGTGGGCGGTCGAAACCGTGCTCGCGATGCCCGTGGCTGGTAGGAGCGGCACCCTTGAATTCTTGTAATAGGATAGAGCTCAAATCAAGCTTGTAACTTGCTGGTTTCCATCTGTGACCCCATGCTGAATTTTTGCAATAGGATAGAGTACCGATCAAGCTTGTAGCATGTTGGCTGTGCTATTGTGTAAACTGGTGGCCCTGGTCAACCCATGTACTGGTTAATTCGCTTTCAATATAAGCGGGAGTAATCTTCTTTCAAAAAAAGGAGCTACGCGCTATATGGATTTATCCCGCCGGCATTCTCGGGCTCCGTTTGGGAGTTGCACCCCGGATGGATTTATAGGGTGAGCTGTTGCGGAGCAGCTTCTCGCAGTCACAACGTCAAACGTCTCGATTCACCGTCGCATGCACCCATATGCATCAAACTCCTTCCCGCCAAGACGTCAAGCGCAGCCCTCCCTCGAGCCGACATAATTTCATAATAAGAAAAGATATTATGAAATTTTCTTGTACAATGACGGACTAAGTGTCTTGACACTTAATTTTCCCATAAGCTTAAAGAAAAGAAAATTATTGCTGGATAAGAACCTTGAAGTTGCAAGGAGTATTAGATTGGATGAAGTTCATTGTCTATTTTAGCATGCACCGTGAATCTCTGATAACTAGGGGAAATGATCTAATATATTTTTATTTATAATTTAAAGCAAAAATAAACTAGTGTACTAAACGTATCTGAATATTACGGTTTTTTTTATGAACAATGAAGTTTACGTCTTTGTTCAATGAGTAAGACTAGATGTTTTTGGAAAACAAAATATTTTCTCTGCGGTTGTACAGTACCCCCAGTTATCTGACTTAGGAACGTAACACAAAAGAAAATAAATACCCCCTCAAACAAACAGATTAGCTGCTGTAACGTTTTCTTATTTAAAAACGTTCGTTTTCTTATCTAACAAATCTCTTGCAGCTGCATTGGCTATGTTGATGCTTCGAGCCCAGAATTCTCACATCTCTCTTTCACCAGTATGCAAAAGTCATATTAGAAACTGGCATTCGATAATTTTATTTGACAAGAGCGACCTTGATTAAAACAGAGTATTTAATCGGTAAAAAACAGAGTATTTAACCGTAGTACAATGTATAATTTCATTCCCTTGAAAACTAAGGGGAATACACATAATAATGAAACAACGACAACATCAACCCAAATCATTCTTTGATAATAGCAAAAACCTCAACCTCACACTGTCCCTTGTGCTGTTTCGTTCCTGCACCAGACACACTGCTTATAGCAGCTTTTATTCGTCACACACACAAAAATATACGAGCTCTATATGGGGGCGTCACAGTGATCAGCGCCTGAAATTTAGTTGTAAGCGTCCGGGTTGGCGACAAGGTAAGCCTCGGCAGCCTTGAAGATGGCAGTGACAGACGCCTTGGCCTTGGCGATCTCGTCGTTCACCTCCACGCCCGGCAGCAGCTTGTAGGTCGAGTCCACTTTCACCACGCTGCCGCCATCGGCTGCAGGCTCCACCTTGATGTGGGAAGTCGCCGTCTCGATGGCCACGCCGATGCCACCGCCCTCGATGAGGGTTGACTTGCACTCGCACTTGTCTGCGTCCAGGAACTCGAGCCTCTCCTTCATGAGGCTGAACGGCATGGCTGCGGAAGCGATGACACATACGGTTAGGTGAAGCTCGATCGCTATGAACATGTGCCGTTGCCATGTACGGTTCAAGGGTGTATGTACCTGAGGTGAAGTTGAACTGCCTGACGCTGCCTACGCCGCCCTCGCCCTCAACAGGGTGAGCGCTG
Source organism: Chloris gayana (assembly GCA_031894775.1). Classification (NCBI taxonomy): domain Eukaryota; kingdom Viridiplantae; phylum Streptophyta; class Magnoliopsida; order Poales; family Poaceae; genus Chloris; species Chloris gayana. Next base: position 93,424 of record JAUNZO010004411.1, read on the forward strand.
GCCACGACATCAGCAACGAGCTTGGGCGCCAGGGTGTGCCAGTCCATCACGGCGGCACGGAACAGGCGCGCCGCGGCCACCGGCGACGCGATCTCCAGGGTCCAGCTGTTGGCGGAGGCCATTACTGCGATGTTTGATCGACGAACGGTTAACTAGCTAGCTATCTTTAGCGATGCTACGCTGCAGAAGTAGTAGCCGAAGCTGTTGCTGGTTGTGTGCTGTATTGCCGGGAGACTACTGGCAGGAGCGGATTTAAACTGGTGGCTCCTTGGCGGGGTTGGTGAAGCTGGAGTCCGGTGAGTGCTGGCTGGTGAGTTTGAAGCGCCGCGCGAGTCGTCTCGAGAGCCTTTTCAAGTCTGGCGGCACTGTCGGTCCGGCCGGCGAGCATTAATCTGGCCGGGAGGTCAGAGCACACACGTCAGAAAGTGTGTTGCTGCCCTATTAAATGTTTAGGGGAAAAGAGTGTATTGTCGATTTGGCACCATGGTTCGCGTGGCAAAATGATCGAAAATTATAGCAAAGGATTACGATGATGAAGGTCCAGATCAAAAGGGTACGGGTTGTTGGTACTAGAGGGTTGGTGTATCATAAAGATTTAAAAACAACCAGCAGAAAGGGCAGATTAACAATATCACAATTCACAGCTTGTGCTATCCTCATGCTCTGCTGTTTCAGCCCCCTCTTTTTTTCTTTTGGAAAATAACCCTCCTCTTTTTTTTTTCTCGGTGTACAAACAATGAGCACGAGATACTTATGGATTTCCAATTCACAGCTAATTAGACATCTATTAGGACAAATTCCTGCTACGAGTGCAAATTATAGTGAACTGTAGTATCACCTCCAAACCTCAGTAATCCAACCAAATGAACGAAGTTTTGAAAATAGGTCACCTTCGGTTCGACCGATTTAAGGATAAAGATCCTTTACTCTCCAAGTATGGTCAAATTAATTATAAATAATCCCTCAACTATTGTTTTTATTCTTGTTCACTAAATCATATCATCTTAACTTCTTGATATGGATGGGAATTATGCTGGGATTGTCCTCTTAATTAGCTTCACATGTTTATATTATCAGACGTGGTAAAGGAATGAAGGGGTCAACTCATTTCTTGTACACACCTTTTTGTTCACGGTCCTGTTCTTTTATCCTCTTGCACAATGACGTGGGGAGTGATACAGTTAGACTACAACTATGTAAGGTAGATGGTGGGCGAGGTTGATGACATCACAGTACTCAGGGTCCAACGAGTAGATGTGGGAACGTCGGTGAGTGCGAGCTCTAGATGATTGAGCGTCTCGAGAAATTTACAGAAGGGGAAGAAAGACCGAGAGAGCACAAGAACAAGAGTACACATGTCATGACCGGGTCAAAGTAATGTTATGTGTCTTGTTCATGCCTTTGGAATTGTCAGACAACACACGTGTGAGGTTGAATCAGCAAATCAACATTATATAATATCAACTAAAGATATAAAATAGATTTCCATGTGGATTTGAATGCCATGTAGTTTTGAATGCATGCATCTGTGGAACGTACTAGTAATAGTAGTTTTGAATGTTGCATTTGATGCACGTGTTTCATTTCTCCTGCCCTGCCATATACTGATAGTATCAAGGACGATAGAACCAATATACGTGTTGATCTCATGCAGAGAAAATTCGTTCCGTGACACGACGATGCAGGCAATAGGAAAGAGCAATCAGAGAGACATAACCCATGATCATGGCCAAACTCAGCCATTTCACGTTAGGATTTCATCGAATCTGGGGAGTGTAAAAAAAGTAGAATAGGATTGAGCGCGGATAAGCAGCTTTGCGGGGTGTATCTCAAGTTTTTCCTATATGCTCACATACAACGCCCAACAAGCAGCAATTCTCGGCTAGATACCCTCCCAGCGCCTAGCTCAAGCAATGCATGCATACGCCCAGCTTAATTAGGGGCATCAGCTTGATCTGCTGGAGTCATCGTCATCCTCAGCCGTAGAAGCATTCATCCCTTCGTTGGAAGTTGCCATAAGCAGCCGGCATGGAGCAAGGTTGTGGAGGTGCCTGCATGCAATTCTATCTATCCGAACCATCCTGGCAGGTACGAGGAAGAGAAGTATCCATGTCGTCCACAATGAATTTTGCACATTTCATCAAAAGATTTTGACGGATTTCGTGTTGTTCATGAGAAGCATTACACGACTCGCCACGAGGAAGGGCCATGTTCTGACATCAACATGTCCATGGTTGGCTGGCTCCGGCTCTAGTTAGCCTTTTGACCCATACAATAGCGATTAATGACTATCCAACCACAACATGGCGTTGAACTTAGGGTGTGTTTGGTACAGCTTATGGACCAGCTTATGAGGCAGCTTATGTTACCATAAGCCATAAGCTGTACCAAACAGGTTGAAGTCATAAGCAGCTTATTACCAAACAAACCATAAGCAGCTTTTTCTTTTATACTAGAGAGGCAAAGCAACCAAAACCTTGCTTTTCCAGCTTATGTCTTCATTTTACCCCATAAGCCGTTTTGATAAGCTATTTTACCAAACGGTTTGACAGCTTATACAACAATAAGCTGGATAAGCTACATAAGCAATTTTGACGGATAAACTAAATCATAAGCAATAAGCTACATAAAGATAAGCTTTACCAAACACACCCTTAAACTGCATGGGGGCACAACAACATTCATTTCCTACGTCAATGACAATGTTGCAATGATGACAACACATGCGGCACAAGTGTGGACATATGCCTCTATATCCACTTAAGTATTTACCTTAAAAGGTTAATTGATTGTCTCAAATAGAAATTTTTCGTACAGTATATAACTTTTATCCAGACAACAGGAGTGTACACATGATCAAAAGTTGATAGCATCAAACCAAACTCATTGTAGCAAAAAAAATATTTAATTCCTTAAGTCCGAAATTCACCGGTGCTTTTGATTCCTGCACCAGACACTGCTTAGAGCAGGTTTATTTTGTAGTAACGAAACACACGCAAATACAAGCTTCTCAATTCTCATACACACGGATAGGACATCACAGTGATCCGCGACTGATCTTCAGTTGTATGCATCCGGGTTTGCGATGAGGTAGGCCTCGGCAGCCTTGAAGATAGCGGTGACAGACTCCTCGGCCTTATTTATCTCGTCATTCACCTCAACGCCCGGCAGCAGCTTGTAGGTCGAGTCTACCTTGACCACACTCCCGCCGTCGGCCACCGGCTCCACCTTGATGTGGGAAGTTGCCGTCTCGATGGCCACGCCGATGCCACCGCCCTCGATGAGCGTCGACTTGACCTCGCACTTGTCCGCGTCCAGGAACTCGAGTTTCTCCTTCATGAAGTTGAACGGCATGGCTGCAAGGGGGATGGCAACTTTACGATGTGCTTCGTCGGTAGCGATGACAAGTTAGCTGTTGGGTGCGTCTTGTGCCGCGGCAAGTCACGTACCTGAGGTGAAGTTGAACTGCCTGACGCTGCCAATGCCGCCCTCGCCCTCGAGGGGTGGGCACTGGCAACGACGTCGCCAGCGAGCTTGGGCGCCAGGGTGTGCCAGTCCATGACGGCGGCGCGGAAGAGACGTGGCGCGGCCACCGGAGACGCGATCTCGAGGGTCCAGCTGCTGGCGGAGGCCATTGCCGCAGTGGTCGCTGGACTAATCAAACTTGGTGCAAACTCGCTTAGATGAGCAGCTCAGAGCGTGGCAGTGCTATATACTGCTATTGCAACGTGTGATTGCAGCCTTGTATAGTTCTGCCTGTGTAGGGGAGCGGCAGAGAGTTTATTAAATAGGTGCGTACGTGTTGCCTGGAGGGTAGGGGGTTGGTGAGGATTGGTATGGTAGGTTCCGGCGAGTAGCAACCAGCAGTCGCCGCGCTTTTCAACTTTGGATGGCACTGTCGCTCGGGTAAGCATAAAAAAGCCCGCAGGTTTAAAATACACGTAAAAAATGTGGATGACTCCTTTGTCAATGTCTAATTGAAAGGAGAGGAATGCTTCGTCATCAATTGTGTTCCGCGGCGGCAAAATAATCATCGGGACTTAGTAGTAGGATGAGTGCAGTCACCCCTTTGCCACCTTAGTCCAAAAGTTTAAATCATGTCTACACGTTTAGTTGTATCTTCTTCACGTTTATTGTAACAAGAAACCGTTTTTTTTAGGGTAAACAATAAACCGTTATGCAACACAACAATTGGGCTCATAACTGATTCAGCTATACCCTTTTCTGCTCTTGTTGCCAACAAAAAGCCAAATCTTTTCACCCAGGTCTTAAATAGCTAAACGATTTTTTTTACTGTCTTTTATCTATTGGACTGCTTTGTTTGTATATCCAATTAACAAAAACAATTTTATTTGCCACTTAAATTTGTGTTCTTCGGTGATCTCTGATTTTTTTATTTACCGATTTTTCCCCAATATTATCTACTACCTAGCTACTCTATTGGCATGTTACCCTGTCACAAATTTGAAATAACTACAAACCATGGGCTCATGGACTGGAGTCAAATCCGTTTGCTCAATTTTGAAAAAATTACACACATGAGAGGAGCATCTAGACAGTTACAATATGTCACCATATGATTTGATCCACTGCTTGATCAACTGCTACCTAGAGACCAATGTCCAGTTTCATGGACCCTTTTTGTGAATTTTACCTAGTGATCTTAGAGCATCTCCAAGAGTCTCTCTATATGCCCCTCTATCTTAAAATTTACATATTTTTAGTGAAAAGTGCAATCCAACAGATGCTTTATATGCATTTGTATTTTTTTAATAGGTAAAAATCTTATCTCGCTAGTTATTTTGAGCGAGCCATGCTGCCTTGCTATCCATCCTAGAAAAGCGCATGGGTGAGAGAAGAAAAGAATAAATGCTGATGTCATCGCATGCAAATATGGTTTTAAACATAAGAAATATGATAACTCCTAAACTAAATATCTAAATTGAAAACCGACTCCACCATTGTATTCGTAATGATGAGACCTTCAAAACTAGATCTCACTTGCCTATATTTCGATAATTTTAAAGATGAAGATTAAAAAAAATTAGAGAATGTTTTATTTTAGAAAACAGGTAAAATCAGAATTTAGCTAATCTTTTTTAGCTACGCTCTTGGAGATGCTCTTATATAGCTCTTGCATGAGAAATAATAGGGTCTTTCGAAAAAAAAGAGAAACAATAGGCCACCATTCTTTTGCATTAACAGTCACATGTCACAATAAACCATTGCGTAGCCAATGGCCTGAATCACTTATTGAACTACCATTTTTTTCTTACGTCACCTATTCATTCGTATATAGGTGTAGGTGCTCATTCAATCAGCCATGCTAGTAGTAATTGATTTAGTCGGTCCACTACGACTGACATATTCCCTCATCACAAATTAAAATATCTACAAAGTAAGGGACCATGGAGCCAATTCCATTTTCTCACTTTTGCTAAAATTATATCTTTTAGAAAATATACACGCACATGAGGACAATCTAGACAGTTAATTTTATCACTTTGATTGGTCAAGCGTTGAATTGTATTGCCGCATTATTTTCGTACGCGGTTCTGCCAAACAGAAATAAGTTAATATGATGTTAATTGCAAATTGAGCGTGACTCAACTCATTAAATTTTTTATAATGGAACCAATGCACCTAGATTTAGATGGCAGACTTGATAGGAGTATTGTATTTACAACTAATTTATTTGATATGAATTTTCAACTAATTAATTTATTTGATACGAGTTTATCCATCGACAACGAGATGCCTACGATAACTTAGTGAATCTGAGATCAAGCTGTTGAGGGTAGCGTGAACATGCTTATTTCATATGGATGAATATTTATATTTATGCGTATATTTTAGTGCTGTGTCTATGTTCCTTATTTCTATGTGGTGGGTGGAAATGAGCAATATTGAAGTAAGTCCAACGTAGCAATGAGAAACGTAATATATCACGGCATATCCAAGTTTTTTGTGAAGTATATGACTTTGTTTCAACGAGAAGGATATGCAGTATAGTACATGATAATTAAAACGCTGGCAGAGCGTCAAACCAAACTAACCGCAGCAAAAAAAAAACACTTTTAAACTTCTCAAGTCCACGCGCTAACCGGTGCTTTTGACTAATGCACAAAGGCGCTGCTTAGAGCAGCTTATTTAGTTGGTACTAGTAAATAAACGACGCACACAAATTATAAAAAAGTTTTTTATACGATTTTCTGACTACGGACATCACGCACGGTGATCCGCGACCGCGAGTTATCTTCCGCTGTACGCGTCCGGGTTGGCGATGAGGTTGGCCTCGGCAGCCTTGAAGATGGACTTCGCTTTGTTGACCTCTTGTTCATCTCCATCCCCGGTAGAAGCTAGGTTGATAGGTCGAGTCCACCTTGAACACGCTCCCGCCATCGGCCGCCGGATCCACCTTGATGTGGGAGGTCGCCATCTCGATGGCCACGCTGATGCTGCCGCCCTCGATGAGCTTGACTTCACCTCGCACTTTCCATAAACTGGATCATCTCCTTCCTGAACTTGAACGGCATGGCTGCGTGCCTGCGTGCTGGGTGAGGATAATATGTTGGCATGTGTGCGCACGGCTGGAACGTACCTGCGGTGAAGTTGAACTGCCGGGCGCTGCCCTCGCCATCCACGGTGTGGGTTCGCGGACGAACTTGGCCGCCAGGAAGTGCTAGTCCATCACGGCGGCGCGGAACAGCCACACGGCCGCACGCTGGTGTAGGCCATTTGTTGCGATGCGGGTCGATTTCACCTCGCACTTATCCCCGTAAATATATGGAAAAATTGAGCACATGAGATGCACCCCTGAAAATGGATTTCTCTCTATCAATTGTCACCCCGACAACCATTTTCAGAGTTGACCTCATGTGCTCGATGTTTCCAGCATAGGATTGAATTGTCTAAAGCCGGCAAGCCGCCCTCTCCGTCGACGGGATGGACGCTGGTGACCACGTGGGGAACGAGCTTGGGTGCCAGTCCACACGGCGCACGGCGATGGGATCTCGAGGGTCCAGCGGCTTGCGGAGGAGGAGGCTATTGCTGCTGTGGTGGATCGGCTGCCTTGGTGCTAGACTGCTAGTACCTGAACAGCTCAGAGCGTGGCAGTGCTATTGCAAATGTCGATTTGCCTGTGTTGCCTGGGAAGGTAGCCTCTGGGAGGCTTTAAATAGGCGCCTCTAGAGAGACCAGCCACAGGAGTTGTTGGTGTCTTGTTAGTGTGGTGAGGCTTGTTGGTAGGATCGGTTAGTGACCGGTGAGGTTGGGTCGTTGGGACGGCGTGTCTCGTTGGGCTTTTCAACTTTGGATGAACTGTCGACCGCAGGTTGAAAATACATGTACTACTTTGTCAATGTTTAATTGAAAAAGGTGAGGAAGAATGGGTCGTCGAGAATTGTGTATATATTCGTTGGGTCGGAACAGCTTACTGCGACAGCCCGCGTCATAAAATAATGTGTACAAACATGTTGCAAAGAAATGTAATTATTATCTCTCATAAGGGATAAGATATTTATTTATATAGTACTACAAATTTCATTAATCCCATATCCCTCAAGGCATAACCGTGCATTTATCCTATATGCCATTGAATTGAAAAACTAATCTCATTCTTACCATCCACGTCATTTACATTTTTTTTAGATAATGGAATAAATGTTCCGACTTTTGCTTCAAAGAAGCTACAGACAACTTATTACATACATCGACCAACTGTTTGAGTGAAAAGAAATTAACATGCAATTCTATTGCTAAATCTCCACCCATAGTCGACAAAAAATTTCTCCATTTTGCGTAAGCGTCTTGAACCATGATCTTGTCTTCCTCACTTCTCTCCAACCGTGACCAGAAGCGAAGTCAATGTGTTCCTCTATATACTACCTGCATGAAAGTTTTGATGGGAGTTTTATCGAAGATAATATCATTCCTATTTAGCCACATAGCCCAACATAACACTGAAGCTCCTACAAGTAGTTGTCTCCATAGGTTTTCCCCTAAACCATTTAACGAGTTGCCAAATAAGTTAGTTTTATTCTGTGGTGGTGGTAAGTTAAAGGAAATTTGTACTATTCCCCAAAGAAATCTAGCATACTTGCATTCAAAGAAAAGATGTTGGATAGTTTCACTGGCAGAGCAAAACTACATCTTTTACTACCATTCCAATTGCATCTAGCTAGATTATATTTAGTTAACACCACCACTCCTTTATAAAAATACCACATGAAAACTTTTAACTTTAAAAGCATTCTTAATTTTCGTAGCACCCTATTTCTAGCCACAACTCCATTATAAATTAAAGCAAGGTATAAAGAGTGAACAGAGAAATAACCATTTTTGTGCAAATCCCATTTGAAAGCATCTGCATGATCATTGAGTTGCACATGGACTGCTCTATTAACTAATTCATTCCACAGCACTAAGTTTTGATCCACCAATGATCTTCTAAATGATACATTAAGTTGAACTCGACTAAACACTGATGCTACAATATCATTCTTTTTCTTTACAATATTATATAATGAAGGGTATTGTTGCTGAAAGGAAAATCTCCTAACTATTTGTCCTACCAGAATCTGATTCCATGTCCATTATTCAACTAGAAAGAACCATATCCAAGGAATTGGGTTTTGATTTTCATAAGACCCGACCAAAAATGTGAATCTCTTGGTTTCCTTTCAACCTTACCTATGGTTTGGTTTTTGAGATATTTATTTCTTAATAAAGTCTGCCACATACCTTCCTCATTTATTAATTTAAACAACCATTTACTCAGTAGGCATTGTTTCTGAATCTCTATATTCTGGATTCCTAGACCCCGCGTTCTTTAGGTTGGCACATTATGCTCGATTTTGTCAACCGGTATTTTTTTCTTTTGGCTATCATTTTGCCAAAAGAACCGGGATCTACAGTACTCTATTTTCTCAAGTACGCCTTTTGGCACTTCAAAAAATGAGAGCATAAACATGGTTAAACTTGTGAGAACTGAATTAATTAGAACCAATCTCCCACCTACTGACATATGCTTTCCTTTTAAACTACTTAGTTTCTTTTCTATTCTTTCCACAATTATTTTCCAAACACTATTAGCCAATTTTCTATAATGCATAGGAATTCCTAGATATCTAAAAGGCAAAGATCTTGTTGGACATCCAAATAATTGTGCATATTGTGACTCATATTCTATCGCTTGGCCAAAGCAAAAGATTTCACTTTTATTGAAATTTATTTTAAGTCCCAATAATGGTCTCAAAAGCACTCAAAAGTAGCTTTAAGTTCATTGCCTGTTCAAGATTATGATCCATGAAAAGTATAGTGTCATCCACATACTACAAAACAGAAAGTCCATCATATGTGGAATAACCCCAGATATTTGACCATTCTCTTTGGCTCGTTTTATTAAAATTGCCAACACATCAACCACAATATTAAACAAGATAGGAGATAAAGGGTCACCTTGCCTTACCCCTTTTTGTTTGGAAATTATTTCCTATTTGATCATTAACATTGAATCACACCATTTATATGATCATTTGTTTTTTTCAATATTATCTACCTAGCTACTCTACCGAGGATGGTGCCGTTGCCCGTCGCGAGGAGGCCCGGGTGAGAACGTGGGCGAGGAGGTCGGCGACGCGCGTCGTGGGCGACGAGGGTGGCGGCGTGCGGTGGGAGATGGCGAGGAATACGCTCTCGCACGGGACCTGGATGAGGAAAGATCGATATTTTCTTTATCCGGCTGACAGGTGGGTCTCATAGGAATAGAGGCCTTGTTGCATTCTTCTGCTGGACTTGGGATAAAAAATTTGGGCCTGTAAAAATACAGGGTGGCCTTCAAAGGTAAAAATGCAGGGCCATTTTTTTAGGTCGGACTGGAGTTGCTCTTAGGGGGTTAAATAGAGGAGTGGTTGATCAGGCTTGATTGGGATGGGTTTGGGCGAGTGGCAACTGGGCGGTTAGGTGAGTTGCAGATGGCGCAAGTGTCATGGCTCTTCATGGGGTTTTCTAGTGGAAAGAGACACGTCCAAAGTTCTTTCCCTTTGTCAATGTTTAGTTGAAAAGGTGAAGGAATGTGTTGTAACCGTATGTTCCAAACAAAGTGCAAATTGAAATTCATAAAGATGTTTGAACAATTAGGGAAACTCTACATTTACAAAATGAATATAATGTAGCAAAGGGGGTGTTACGAAACAAAGGAATCTCAAAGGAATTCATTTCCTAAGCTATCTTGCCTACATATGAATGGAGGAACGACGAATTTCCTTTCTATAGACAACTATGACTTCATCCACAAAAACGTAGGAAATATAACATGGAGTTGGAGCTAAGGAAAAATTCCTTTATTTTGCTTAGCAGATTGCAGTCACACCTAGTCGCTTCAGCTCAAAAGGTTAAATCATGACCAGCTTTATTTCCTCAGAAATTCTTTTCTGTGACCAATGCAGAACGGCAGAACCCCTTTCCCCGTGTTCTCAACATGTGGGTTATTGGGGCCATCCTTTTCATCTTTCTCGAGAGATAATCTTTTTCCAAGTTCAGTGGGCCGGGTCTCGTTTCATGATTTTTACCTTCTCCGTGATCTAGCTAATATTGCTTTCATGAAACAATGGACCCCCAACATTCTTTTCCATAAGCAAAATTCCTGGTCTGCTAAATGAACTACCCCTCACGTTACGATCAACGTTACTACTTAGTATGTCATCACCTAACCACTCTCTCTGACATTTTGCTCGGTCACACAAAATTGAGATATCTACAAATCATAGGGTCGTGTGAAATCAATTCCGTTTGTGCAATATATGTTGCTAAGTCCCTTGTTTTTTCTATGCACATGACGAGTATCTAGACAGTTTTTTTTTTCCTACTTTGTTTCGACAAGTTTTGAAAAATATGAAGCATTGACCGTGTACAATGTGTGTGTCACCATACGAGCTTGAAAAAGTGGTTATATATAATTCCAACTAGTATAATGGGCGGAAGGGATTCGCAATTCTACTTTTGCTTACAACTACTGGTTTCATTCATGATCGTTGTGTACTTGTGTTGCCGCATTATTGTCGTGCCACTCTCCATGTGAGTGAGTGACTCACTATTAACAGACATGCTGCCCAACGTAGCAAAGAGAACCGAAACCTTGTATGGAACGTATAGGCTCCAAAGAGAGGAGGTGGTATTTAAGAAAAACACAATCCACACGCACCGGTGCTTTTGATTCCTGCACCGTGCCAGACAATGCTTAGAGCAGCTTTATTTTGTAGTAAAGAAACACACGCAAATACAAGCTTTTCAATTCTCATATACATCACGGTGATCCGCGACTGATATTCAGTTGTATGCATCCGGGTTGGCGATGAGGTAGGCCTCGGCAGCCTTGAAGATAGCGGTGACAGACTCCTTGGCCTTGTTGATCTCGTCGTTCACCTCGACGCCAGGCAGCAGCTTGTAGGTCGAGTCCACCTTCACTACGCTCCCGCCGTCAGCCGCAGGCTCCACCTTGATGTGGGAGGTCGCCGTCTCGATGGCCACGCCGATGCCGCCACCCTCGATGAGCGTGGACTTAACCTCACACTTGTCCGCGTCCAAGAACTCGAGTTTCTCCTTCATGAAGTTGAACGGCATGGCTGCAAGAGCACGGTAACGTTACGATGTGTGCTTCGTCGTCGGTAGTGACAACAAGTTAGCTTGGGTATGCCTTTGTGCAGCGGCAAGTAACTTACCTGAGGTGAAGTTGAACTGCCTGACGCTGCCAATGCCACCCTCGCCCTCGACGGGGTGGGCACTGGCGACGACGTCGCCAGCGAGCTTGGGCGCCAGGGTGTGCCAGTCCATGACGGCGGCGCGGAACAGACGTGGCGCGGCCACCGGAGACGCGATCTCGAGGGTCCAGCTGCTGGCGGAGGCCATTGCCGCAGTGGTCGATGTACTAATCAAAACTTGATGCAAACTCGATTAGATGAGGTGTGCTGCTATTGCAACCTGTGATTGCAGCCTTGTATAGCTTCTGCTTGTGTTGCCAGGGGAGGGGGAGAGGGGGCTTTAAATAGGTGCCTGTTGCCTGGAGAGAGTAGGGGGTTGGTGAGGATTGGTTTGGTGGGTTCCGGCGAGTGGCAACCGGTCGCCGGACTTTTCAACTTTGGATGGCATTGTCGGTCGGGTGAGCATCAATGAGCTCGCGGGTTGAAATACACGTCAGAAATGTGGATGACTCCTTTGTCAATATCTAATTGAAAAGGAGAGGAATGCTTTGTCATCAGTTGTGTTCCGCGGCGGCAAAATAATCATCGACACTTATTAGTAGGAACGATGATGAGTGCAGTCACCCGTTTGTCACCTTAGTCGAAAAGCTTGAATCATGTCTACACGTTTAGTTGTAGCTTCTTCACAATATTTTTCTGTGACCAATGTCCACACTCCTCTTCGTGTTATCAAACTGTGGGCTGTTCTTGCAGTATTTTTCATCGTTATATTGAGTGATATATTTGTTTTTCCTAAGTTTCAGTGGAGCTCATTCCAAGAATTTCATCTACTGGTCTAACATATATTGTTTTTGCATGAAAAAAGACCACTAACAATCGTTTACATAAGAGAAACCACATGTGTAACAATAAACCGTTATGCAGACAACAATTGGGCTGATAGCTGATTCAGCTACACCCTTTTCTGCTCTTGTTGCCAACAAAAAGCCAAATCGTTTCACCCAGGTCTGAAATAGCTCAACGATTTTGTTTTACTGTCTTTATCTATTGAATCGCTTTGTTTGTATATCCAATTATGATGTAAAAAACAATTTTATTGGCCACAAAAAATTGTGTTCTTCAGTGATCTCTGATTTTTTTTTATTTACGGATTTTTTCCCAATACTATCTACTACCTAGCTACTCTATTGGCATGCTACCCAAGGTTTACATTCCCGTTTCTCCCGGTAATCCCGGTCGAGACCGGACGTCGGTTTCAGCGGAAACCGGTAATCCCGGTCCGGAATCTGGACGAACTATGTTTTTTAGTCCAGACGGGATGGACCGGGATCCCGACCGGGATTACCGGGATTCCGGACAGGATTACCGGGATCCCGGTGACTGATTTGTAAAATCCGAGAAGAGGTTAAAACATGAAAAAAGGCGCGGAATTAATCTAAAAAATTGGCATAATAATTCCATAATATTTCTACTCATATTCATGACACATAAAACATTCATCCATCACAAATGCATGATAAAGACATAAAACATATATCTATCACCCATAGTTCAATTACAAGTCCCTAAATGAAGTCCATAACTAATACTTCGATGACAAATACAAACTATGATAGATAAACATGAACTCAATACCATGGTTGCTGCCACGTATTGTATAAGATACATTCCTAATTCAATAAACCGTAACACCTATTTCTATTTTTTTTAACTTACCAACTTCTATTTTTCGAGTAACAACTCCAAATGCTCTATTTTTTACTGCACTATTTCGATCTAAACACGAACCTAAACATACATAGAAAATAAAACAAAATCGAGTTGGCATCCATACCTTCGACTGGCAGAAGGGGAACTTCACTGCAGGCGCCCTCGGAATCCGGCCGGGAAGACCAGGTTCTTGCTGCTAAAGCTCGGTTTCCCGGTGGCGTCGATCGGGATCCGAAGGGGAATCCGCATCGCGTGGTGCAGGCGCCCGGATCCCGAGCTCCCGGGCGGGATTCCGACCTTCCCGGTCGGAGGCGGTGGATTTTACAGCGCGGCGGCGTGGGAGCGGTGAGAATCGCTTGGGAGCAATGGAGGGAATCAGATGGGGCGCGTGCGTCCTCAGTTTGGTCGGGAGAAAGAAGATCTCCCGTGGAGCAGCAGGGTCTAGATAAGGTTTTTTTATTTCTTTCTTAACTTGTATCTTACTTCATTTTTCTCATAAGTCAAACCTCATCATTTTTATGATTCGATTTCACCATAAATCATGATTTTTCATCTAGTTTTTTTTATATATTTTCATATCAAATTCTTTCAAATTTTTAAAAAATTCAAAATTCAAATCCGGGATACCGTCTCTCGGTGAAACCGGCCTGGACCGGGATCTCCGGAAACCGCGGAAACCGGCCGGAAACAGTCGGGATTTCAAACCTTGATGCTACCCTGTCACAAATTTGAAATACCTACAAAACCATGGGCTCATGGACCGGAGTCAAATCCGTTTGCTCAATTTTGAAAAATTACACACATGAGAGGAGCATCTAGATAGTTATTCTTTCAGACTTTGATTCATGAGGAATTGAAAATGAGAGGAGCTTCTAGACAGTTACAATATGTCGCCATATGATTTGATCCACTGCTAGATCAACTGCTACTTATAGATCAATGTCCAGTAGCAGAAATATAAAAGCATGACGTTGCAGGAGATGTAAATTATACTCCAAATGTTAAACGCAGTAAATCAAAAAATAATTTATTTCCAGGAGGTCCAAGGGACTGAAATTCTGTAATTTCGAGCAGCAGGGAGCTAGGCTTTGGAAATGGAGTAGTTCTCATGCAGATACAGTATTAGCTTCTATTCCAAAGAAGAGAGCATTTACATGATATAACGCTGACAGTAACAAACAGAAGGACACCTTCACTCACGGTAACAAAAAAGACTCTGAATTTCTCGAGTCCACACTCACCGGTGCTTTTGATCTGCACCAGAGGCTGCTTAGAGCAGCTTATTTATTTTGGTCGTAAAGAAACGCACTCAAATACAAAAGCTTTTCAGACACGCGTGTACGGGCATCACAGTGATCCACGATTTATATTCAGTTGTATGCATCCGGGTTAGCGATGAGGTAGGCCTCTGCAGCTTTGAAGATGGCGGTTACAGACTCCTTGGCCTTGTTGATCTCGTCGTTCACCTCTACGCCGGGCAGAAGCTTGTAGGTTGAGTCCACCTTCACCACGCTGCCGCCGTTGGCCGCCGGCTCCACCTTGATGTGGGATGTAGCCGTCTCGATGGCCACGCCGATACCGCCGCCCTCGATGAGCGTCGACTTAACCTCGCACTTCTCCGCGTCCACGAAGTCGAGCTTCTCCTTCATGAACTTGAACGGCATGACTGCAAGAGCAACGGTCGAGTTACTTCATGGGTAACGATAAGTTAGCTTTGGTTACAATGAGAAAAAACAAGTTGGCTTGGTGTAGAACGCACCCGAGGTGAAGTTGAACTGCCTGACGCTGCCAATGCCGCCCTCGCCCTCGACGGGGTGGGCACTGGCAACGACTTCGCCAGCGAGCTTGGGCGCCAGGGTGTGCCAGTCCATCACAGCGGCGCGGAACAGGCGTGGTGCGGCCACCGGGGACGCGATCTCCAGGGTCCAGCTGTTGGCGGAGGCCATTGCTGTGATGCTAATATGATCGATGAAATTAGATTTGTGAGGTGCTGTTGCTAGTATTCGCAGCTGTTGCTTGTGTTTGCAGGGGAGTGACAGAGTGATGGCTATAAATAGATGACTCGGCGCATCGAAAGGCGGGCGGGGTTGGTGAGGCTTGGCAACGAGGAGGACCGGTGAGTGGCGACCGGTAAGGTCTCAGGCGCCACGGCAGTCGTCGGGCTTTTTCACACCGGGCGGCACCGTCGGTCGAGAGCGCATTGATGTGGCCGAGCGTTGAAAATACACGTCAGATGGTGTGTATTGCCATTTTCGTCAATGTTTAGTTGAAAGGCGTAGAATATGTTACAATTAGCACAGGGATAGCGTGGAAAATTTCTGTTAGAATAATAGGAAAGAGATTAGGATGATGAACGTCCAGATCCAAAGCGCGAACGCCTGGTTGGGTTGGTGTGGGTGAGAAAGCAAGAAGCACTGGAGGCGGACTGGATCATGGCAGAGCACAAAAACACATCACAGCAAACTCTTGCAGCTCTTTCCACCTATAGTTACACAAATTTATCATAAGCTTTACTTTTTCTCTAAATAAACTCGTGGATTAAGCAAAATCTTCATCTTTATCTTGCTCATCCCGGTGATGTATCCTTCTGGGTTATGCTCTAACAAAGATATACCCCAGCAGTGGTCTTAACTACACATCAACTTTGCAGAGTGCAAGTGGTTCGAAATAACTTTTAGATTGGAACAGATACAACTAATTAACTCAAGAATATGAGCTTTTAGACTAGTCAGACAAGTGCCGTGGCATCATAAAAGGTAAAGGCAAAGGAAGAAGAGCTAGTGAAGCGCGCCTTTCAAATTCAACCTCCTCTTGTCAAAATTCTGTGCAACCTTACAGCGCAGCCAAGTCTTACAAACTTGGCTATGGGCAATTAAGATTGCAAATATTTTTCTAAGAAATACAACACAAGAATGATGAACACATGTGCTAGAGTTTCTATTCGGCATCATCATCACTGGTTTGTGACAAATCAGAATCTTGACCAAACACTGTTTCATCAATTTCTTCATCATCCTCTTCGTCAGACTGGACAGCAGCATCTTGCATCTCCTCTGATGGAGAATCAGATACATTTGCATTCTTGTCAACCTAATAAAATCAAAATCAACATGATGGTTCAGTCACAAACTTGCAGTGCAATTTCTGGCTTATTCGTTAATGTTGTAAAATGGATGAATACCTGAGCCACTATCAACCGAAGCCTACCAGAAAGCTTAAGTAAATCATCAGTTGCTGAGTATCTTTCAACACACGTCTGCAAATGAAGAGAAATTACCGGTATTTAGTTCTGCTCTTGTTATACTCGGAATAGTTTATAGGTCCACAAGCCACACAATGTGGTTGTTTTGACAATATTGAGACCAATTGATGCTGGTAGCACCTTTGGGTTATATTTTTGCCAAATAAAAAAGATCACCTCCCAGATTTTGGCTACCATTGTGCAAATTTAGTGCCAAAACTGCATGGTGTTCCAAAGGATAGGAAGGAAAATATACCACAAAGTGTTCCACTAAGGACATGTTTCAAACACAAGAATTCCACAGGAAATTCATAGGAAATATTAAAATTTATACAAGAATGCTATGAAATTACTGTGTTACAGAACGTGCCCATTTCTCGCTCAGTGCCATGTTAACAGCAGTTTGTAGGTAGCCACTATATAATAGCATGCAATGACCCAATATATCAATCTACACTGAATGCTATCTCTGTATGCTCATTTACTCCATACTTTGAATACAATGTAATGTACCATGTTATACGTGTGGATATGACATCACCATTTGAACAGTCAGAAGATTCCTCAAGTGGGAAACCATTTTTCAACAACAGCATTTGAACACCATCCAACAGTGCAAACTAACAAAATGTTATGATGAACATCTGATGGACAGAATCCCTCTCCAAGAAGAACAGATGGTTCAGATTGTGACTACATTTCTACAGAAGGTGAGTGAACCTGATCACACAGAAATGGCATTTGTTGCCATCTTATCAATAAGATACATTAGCCAATGCATACATATGTTTCTTCTACCTTAGCCACATTCTGCTGTTCTCTAATAACAAATCATTGAACCTAGAAATCAATCGCTAAATAGGTCAACCTTCTTTTTGACAAGCTACAATGTTTGGATAAACTGTCTATCCAAACAAGAGTACACTCTGTTGTCTTTTGGTATGACCGAGCAAAGTTTGGTACCAGCCTATTATATTCACATTGAAAAACTTTTAGTGAACCAAATTCTACTGTTATATCAACCAGACAACATAGAAGCCCTAATCTAATTGCTCAACCTCTTTGTAGAACATAAATCTGTTACATCAGCAGTGACAATATTGTCTAAATAATGTGCAAGGCATGACCTACAAATAAGAAATTAACATATGTAGCTAGATAAAGTTGTACTACTGGTAGCAAGAAATAGTACCTTCTCAAGGGAGCTAATTAGTCTTCTTGATTTTTCAGAGGAAATAAAACGGCCATGAATGACTAGTAGGCAGTACATCCAGCGCAAAACAAGCTCTGAGCTACCAGATCTGGAGACAATTCAGCAATGAGGCGGAATACAAAGTTAAACAATGTGCAAAGACACTATTGTACAAACATGTATGTGATTTTAAAAAGCACCTTGTTCTCCATGCAGATACTAATCTGTCAAGAAGTTTGCAAGCATCTTCAGGATTCAACAATCTTAGATGCGCTCGTATCTGTTGAATAACAGAGCACCATCAACATAGGGTATGCGTACAAACATATACAGACTGAACGTCAGCACAACAAACCTTCTTGCTGGGCAAATCGGCATTGTTTTTTATGGTTCCACTACCAAATAGATCAGATGAAATATTAGTGGGAATGCCAGGATATTCTTCCAAACTCTGATCAACACTAGTATCAATAACACCAGACTTCCTCATCATGTCTTCAATGCATATGCTGTCATCTTCAATTCTTTGCACAGGAACTGAACGGGCAAAAGAGTACAAGTGTGGTTATCAAACTAATAATTTAATGGACAGCAACATATTTTGAAACATATATATCTAGCCATACATGTAAAAAAATAAAATCAGAATGAACTGCTGGAAAATAGCAACCTACAATCAAATGCTGTATACAGGAACCAACAGCCTATGTAAAGGCTCATTGCTTATTCACTACAGGAAAAGATACTTTACCTCTTTTCGGAATTAATCTTACAGTGGTGATGTCACTGTTAATTGCAGGTTCAACATCACCACTGGGTTTTGTTTCAGCGTGTTTCCTTTTCTTCTCTTGTGAATGGAGCTTAGGAAGAGGAAGGGTGGCATCTTCAGCGTTGGCTCGATCCAGAGCAGTGACAGTTTCTATAACGAAAGAAATAAGATTCAGCCAAGTATAGCCACAAAATATCGTTTGAGCCTTCAGTAATAAAGACAGGGGAACTATAAAACTAAAGATCTACGTAATAAACCCAACATCACTTCACTAACATATAAATATGCAAACATAAACTTCGATCATGATTTCCAGAATAGCACAAATTTAGAGCAGAAGCCCATAGTATCACACAAGCAAATTACATAAGTGAGCAATGATTTGTGCAACTCCAATTGAACATATGAAAGCAAAGAAAAAAGATTAGAATGTTCACCATAACTAATGGATACTATCAATGTACCTTGCTTTTTGGCAGATTGACTTTTTTTGTTACGGTGGTTTGAATATTTGGCAAGAGAACTCCATCTTGAGATGCATCCAAATTAATATCAGTACCATGACTAACCAAAAGTTTGTCAAAAGATGGTTTCACAACTGATCCATAAGCCAGCAGAACATGGGCAGAATTAGGTCCATTCACTCCTTGAAGTTTTGCAGCAAATATTGAGAATGCATGCTGAGGTCTTGCAAGAGAGGACTCAGACAATGCAATCTTGGTAGGCTTCTTATTGCGCAGCTCATCCACATTATTCCCAGACCAGAAATAGCAGATACCAATCTCAGAAATAGCTAAAACATATAGTTCTCCTTCATCTGAACATTTACAGTCCACAAATATTGCTGGCTGCTCCATTGCCAGAATACAGCTTGAGCTCTGAGTTTTACCACCATTCAAGTTCCAAATCGCTATATAGCGTTCCCCAATGCCGGATGACAAAACATATTGGCCATCATTACTAAAAACCATACTCCTCACAGCAACCTAAGAAGTTTATATGTATGTACAAAATAGCAAAAATGGATAATCAGAAATAAATGGATGCAAACATGTTAGTAAAACTAGTCACACAAGAGGAATATCTAAAAGAAGGATGTACAAACCGGATGCCCAGAGAACTTTTTAATTTTTTTGTTGTCAGAAGTTCCAAAGATCCTCAACTGTCCAGCTGCAGTAGCTAAAATCTTTCCATCTGATAGAATTCAGCACGAAATGCACTCAGTTAGCACGAAGAATTGTGGGTTTTACATATTGGATTGGAGTGCAACAACAACAGAGCCTTTAACTTTAATCCCAAGCAAGTTGGGGTAGGCGGATATATGGAGGGCAATACAAGAAAAATAAAATCATACTATTTTTCGAACTAACATATGTTCATATGTTCAGAGAGATAGTGGATCCTACAAGGACATTGGTGCAAAATTAGAGGACATATAAAGCCAGCAAGCAGAGTATGTCAAAATCTTAAATCCAAATTCAACAAAGGTGAATACAAATTAAGAAACAAACTTCAATTCATCATCTGCCAATGCACATAACCGGATATCCTTGCCAGACATAGTCCTAATGTATTTCTAACCAAACAGAAGTGAATAAGAGGCATCAAAATTACTGGGTATTGATGCTATTTCCACACAGCATATTTAGAGAGAGAGAGAGAGAGAGAGAGTAGCATTAAGCATGCAATCATTTCCAACATAGAGATACCTGGTGAGACAGCCAATGAAGATATTGCTTTCGAAGAAGACCTAAATTTTCCTAAAACAGACCCATCTGAGGCGTCAATCCTACAGACCATGCCATCAGTGCCTGCTGTGTACACACAACGTCCATTCTTTGAGTAAGCTACAGCTGTCACACCCCTGAAAACATCAAACAGCAAATATAAGTGAACACATCAGAGCACACGCCTGTAGAGATTATACTTACCAATTAACATCAAAACTTCAAACAGTGACAGAGTAAAAGGTACAGTTTATGAAGGTTTGCAATGTGGTTGTACAAATGATTTTGAACCCCCACTGTGATTTCATCAATATATGAAACAGGGGTTTCTTCTTTTGTACTAGAAAACAAGGAGACACCGACTTACCCAGGGTGACAATCGCTGACCCTCCACTTCCACTGTCCCGCGGCGACATCAAGAGCCAGCGCATCACCACTGCCTGTTCCAAGCACAAGCAGTGAGCTCCCAGCCTTCCTCTTCTTCTGCTATGAAGAAAAATTCACGAGGTGATATGAGCGCACCAACACAACGCCAAATTGCAATCGCACAAAATTGGGCTTCACTCACCTTGTTCGAGAGCTGTACCCACTTCATGCAGGTATAATCGAGGGCGAGGTGGCCACGCTTCGCCGCGCCGACCGCCCCGACCTCCACCGATGGGATGTCAGCGAATTCGGTCTGCAGCCGGCCGCGCGCTGCATCCCATACCTGCCCACGTGGCAAAATAAAAGTGAGCTAGCGAATTGCAGGGACCGAGCTGCTAAGGTGAGGATAGAATCCAGTGTTACATGCCTTGATTCGCCCATCACCGGAGGAGAGCGCGAGGAAGTTTGCGTCGGGGCTGAAGGAGGTTAGGAGGTCGCGGATGGGTGCGGCGGCGGGCGCCATGGCCGGCACGCTGCAGGAGGAAGGATTTAGGCGGCGGTGGCGGCGGCGGCGGCGGCGGCGGCGTTGGGAGGAAAGGGTTTTGGGGGAAGGAAGGAGTGTGTGTGACTCCGGTTCGAGCGAATCACCCTGGCGCGCCGCTTTTGCGTGGTCTGGAATGGTCTCTAGACACGGGCCCGGTCGGTTTCGTTTTGTGCTAGTTCGCTCGAAACGGCTGGGCCGGACCGAGAACGGGCTAGGGTTTTGCGCCAAACCCAACGCTCATTTCGCCGCCGCACACTACTCCTCCCGCCTCCACCGCCGACCCCTCGTCGCCGCCGGGTATGGATTCCAGCGCCGAAAAGCTCCGTGGCCTCCGCATCACCTCGCTGGATGAGGAAGATGATGAGGCTGAGTTGGCGCATGAGCCCCCGCCTCCCGCCGCGGATTATGAGGACGACGAGGACGACGATGAAGAGGCGGAAGTTGTCCTTGGCTTCCTGGAGAAGCCGAAGCGCCCAGGCCTCCTCCTCCGCCACCTATTCCCCAGCAAGGCTGGCGGCATTCCGGTGCGTGCGACAACCCGATCGTATCGAAGGCCATTTCGTATTTTATTTAAGAAAAAATATACAATTCAGTCTCTGTATTGATGATGAGAGGATTGTGTGGATTCGCTCAGGCGTGGCTTGATCCCGTGAATTTTCCGTCAGGCAAATCTAGCTGCTGTGGCTTTTGTGGCGAGCCTCTGCAGTTCGTCCTCCAGGTGCTTGCTTTGTGTGGAAATAATACTTGTGTACTTATCGGTTGATTGGTTTAGTTCATCAATTCGGTTTTGTTTATATGTAGATTTATGCACCGATTGAGGACAATTCTTCTGCATTTCACCGAACGCTATTCTTGTTCATGTGCCCATCAATGGCTTGCTTGCGCCGAGATCAGCATGAACAGTGGAAGCACAAGCAGGGGAATCCTTGTAGAAGGTGAAGCAACTGCTACGGCTGTTGTCATTATGTTTGTAGACCACTAATACTTCATGAGCTATGATTTTGACTGCTTGAAGCGTTTTTTGTTGCAGCGTGAAGGTTTTCCGGTGCCAGTTACCACGGAACAATGCATTTTACTCGAGTGAACCGCCAAAGCGCAATGGCTCTGACAAACCACTATGTGCTGGAGGTAGTTTCCTTTTGTACCGTTTCACAATCTTTCCTATCATCCTGCCAATTACCACTTTGTTCTGGACACAAGTATATGCCTGATGATGAACTTTCTCCTAAGGTATTCTTTTAGAAAGCATTTATCTATGTTTATGATTCGGTTGGCTATGGACCTATGGCATATACAACATCTGTATTAACAAAAAAAAAACACTACACATTTTTTTGTCAGTTGACTATGTGAGCATGTTTGGCCATGAACATCTCTTAGCCATTATAGTCTGCTGATTGATTGTAGTCCGCTTTAAAATTCTTATCTGTTGTCACTAGTTCATAGTATTTGATATACTTCAGTTTGGGAAATACTAATCTAGGTGATATTAGACACCCCCATGTTTTCATTTCACTTGCATTGCATTTTTCCACTTAATGCAAAAGTCTTCTGTTCATAGGAACCTGGATTCCTTTTTTTTTTTTTTTTGCGGGTTTCATCTCTAGCTCAGGTGTGGCTTGATCCAGTGAATTTGCCGTCAGGCAAATCTAGCTGCTGTGGCTTTTGTGGCGAGCCTCAGCAGCTATTAGTGCATTGAAATGTCATTCATTCATTTATATGCCTGATGATAATCTAGTTGTCGTTTTGTTCTGGACACAAGTATATGCCTGATGATAAATTTCTGGATATCTTGTTTCTAGAACATATCTTTCATTGCTGAATCCTTGAAAGTTATTAGTGCATCATAATGTCATTCATTCATTTATATCTACCAATGCACAACATTTCTCCCTGAGAATTACCTTTTTCTCCTAAGGTATTCTTTAGTAAGCATTTATTTATGTTTATGATTCGGTTGGCTATGGATCTATGGCATATACAACCTCTGTATTAACAAAAAAAACACTACACATTTTTTGTCAGTTGACTATGTGTGCATGTTTGGCCATGAACATCTGTTAGCCATTATAGTCTGCTGATTGATTGTAGTCTACTTTGCACTTCTTATCTGTTACCACTAGTTAATAGTATTTGATATACTTTAGTTTGGATCATACTAATCTTGGTGATATTAGATACCCCATGTTTTCATTTCACTTCCATTGCATTTTTTCCACTTAATGCAAAATTCTTCTGTTCATTCAAACCTGGATTCCTTTTTTTTATTCTTCCGGGTTTCATCTCTAGCTCAGTCCAACTTGCTTGAGACTTACAGGCTTTCTTTTCGGTGTCAACATGTTTGAATGTTGCCTCTGCTCCCCGTATCCGATGAGTAGTGGATGGCGGGAAAGGTTTATTTGGAAATGCATGAGTGACACACACATGCACCATCATTGCTGTCTTAAACTATCTGCTTGTCTCATTGTACTACTTATATTCTGTAAGCCTATGGTTTATTAGTTGTTGATATGTGTGCTAGTGCTACCCTGTCTTTGTATGCACTTTTGGCTGTTTATCAAAGCTACTGATTTCTTTTGATAATTCAATTACTCCATTGTGTGTTGCCAGCTCCTGTATGTCACTGGTGTGGTACCTGGAAAGGTGATAAAATATGTAGTAGCTGCAAGAAAGCTAGATACTGTTCCGAGAAGCATCAGGTATTGTGCGTCGATTTCTAACCCCATTTCTTAGTATGTTTCACGAGGACAGATATTATGAATGAATGGTTCTTCATTGTGTTTTGTCAGGCACTGCATTGGCGCACTGGTCATAAGAATGATTGCCTCCAGATAATCAGCTCCACCGATGCTTCAAATTCTGTTCTGCTTGCTGCTGGGAAAAGTGATTATGCATGAATTCTTTAACCTATTTATATTCTAACATTTGAGCTATGTTTTGCTAATATTTTTTATCTACTTGCAGTTCCAGTTCACACTCCTTGGCCAGAATTTGAGATAGAAAATGAATGTGAAGGCAATTATGATTCCGATAGTTGTGATGAGAATAACCCCAAGTCCTTCGTGATGCAAAAACATGGCAAACCAGATGCAGTTACACAGACATGGATGGATCAGTTCGAGGTGTTTGACCCTGTCTTATTTTTTTGTTTTCCTTTTTAGTTATAACCTTTCTTTATGTTGTACCATATGTACTAATCACTGTTTTCTTTGCTGCTATCTGTCTATAGGCTGATGCTGACAATAAATGCTGGGCATCTTTTCAAGAGCGGATCGCAAGAGCACCGGAGCAAGTGTTGAGGTGAGCCTGCATTGCTTGCATGAATTCTCTTATATGTCTACAGTCTATGTTTGGTGGTATATTCATGTACCCTTACCTGTTTGGGAAAACATCCCTATTGTGTTTTTTCTCATATTGCATAACTGAACTTTTATAAGTTTGTTTGCACATGTATTCTCAGAGTAGTGTGGTTGTATGAGCATAATTTGTATAAACCATGCAGGTATTGTCGAGAGCCAAATGCAAAACCCCTTTGGCCGTTGTCTGCTGGGTGTCCATCAAATTCAGATATACCATCATGTAGCTATTGTAAAGGTCCATTATGTTACGAATTTCAGGTTGGTAAAATTTCTATGCTGTGACCAGAATCCGTTTTTATATAGCAGCTATATCTTATCGCTCATATCTGTACAAATAGTAGGTTCAACGTTTTTCTTTTTCATGCATAGGTTAGAATCCAAAGGTAAATTTTTAAGTTTTAAGCAAGCCAAGTTATGCAGGGGACACTAGACATGGTCCTTGACACTATGTTTGTAAGTGACAGTAATTGTCACTACATTATTAAGTTCAATATACATCACTCAGAGTGATGTAAATCTCATTCAGTTTATGTGCATCCTTATGCTACATATAAATTTTTTTATCAACCATTGATTGTTTTCAAATAGTTCAACTCTTCATCCTACGAGACTGGAAATTTATTCTGCTTAGTCAGTGAAGCTTATTATTGCATCCTGTGTTTTCTTCATCCCTTTGTGCTCCTGCTGAATTTCAGTATACTTAACTATTTTTATGTGTGTTCTATTTCCAGATTATGCCGCAATTGCTCTATTACTTTGGTGTGCGAAATGAACCAGACTCACTTGACTGGGCAACAATTGTCGTGTACACATGTCGAGGGTCATGCGATCAAAGTGTTAGCTACAAAGAGGAATTTCTTTGGGTTCAGTTATACCCTACAACAGCCAGTAGACAATAACAAGAGTGGTCTATTCTTATTCACTGCTCCATGCTGCAGGTTTGAAACTTCACCTATTCTTCTATTGTAGGCGAATAATTGTTTGGGGCAATTGCGTATGTGGCCTCGTTTTGCAACACAATTACACGGTTGACCCTGTTTTTCAGAGTTTGCATATTTGACCCTGTTTTTTCAAACTGAAAACCCTAGTTGACCCTATTCTGTTTTCACCTGTTAACGGTGTTAAATCCGTGGTAAAAAGACACTTTTGCCCTTTACATTGTTGACCCTATTTTATACTTGAAGTGCATGGATGACCCTATTTTTAATAGTTGATTGTGCCAAGATTTGAACAACAATTTGTCCCTTTTTTATAACTTTGAAATTTCAAATTTTTATTAAATTTGAAATTGAAAAAAAAACAGCAGCAGCAGTTTCTAGTTATGCAACTTACTAGAAATTTAATTTTCAGCCACATACACAGTCACATATCACAACAACTATACAAGAGAAGAGAACACAATATCCATCAACAAGCATGTCGCTACATTCAACAAAGGTTCATGTCCACCATGTCGCTACATTCAACAAATTTTGATGTCTCAAAATATAGCAGCAACAAATCCATGACTCAAATAGCTATTACAAGACCATTTAAACGCCAAACCATGCACCTAGCCCCCCTCCCTCTCTCCCTCTCCCTCTCCCTCCTCCTCTCCCTCCTCTTCTTCCTCTTCCTCTTCCTCTTCCTCTTCCTCCTTCTCCTCCTCCTCCTCCTTCGTGAGATGGTGCATCTTCTCCTCCAAGTTCAGACCTATGAAAATGATGTGAAAATGTGTTAGTAAAGAAAATGATAAAATAAGAACCAATGATATGAAAATGTGAAACATGAATTACATAGATGTGTCTGGAACACTCCCAGCTGCACTTTCTGCTGCCATCCTCCGCTTTTGACTAGCTGTTGGACCACCCTGGCAATTCTTAGCAGTGTGTCCAAGTTGATGACATTCTGAACACTTTCTTTTCTTTGTCCTTGAGCCAACCTCTTCGGATGCCTTGATTCTTGACACTCTTGGTCTTCCAGGCTTCCTTCTCAACTTTGGTTTCTTTATCTTGTAGTCAAGCTGAACCCGAGGCCAAAGATGCTTTGATGTCATTGGAGGGAAAATACCTGCATATGTCTTTCTGAACCTTTCAACAGAGAAGTAGTCATCAACAAAGTCATCCATTGTCACTTCTCTACTTAGAGTTGCAATAAAAGCTAGTGCATGAGTGCAAGGCTTCCCTGTGATTTGCCAAGTCCTACAACTACATGTCCTCTCATCAAGATTGACTGCATGCTTGACAGTAGCCACACTCACTTCAGCTGTTCCATCTCCACATTTCAGCACTTCATGATTCTTGATAGTCTTGCTTCGATCATTGAGGTCATTGACAATAGATGGTATTATCCTACCCTCCATCTTCCTTGCAATCTTGCTTCTTTCAACAAACTTTGCAATGATCATTTCCCGTATTTTATCATGCATGTCAACAATCTGAAATGCTTTTGTCTTGGAGACCCAACTATTGAAACACTCGGAGAGATTATTATTTATGTAATCTACCTTGCAATTCTCAGCAAATGTGCTTCTACTCCATTTATATGGATGATTTTTTTCCAACCAAACAAGTGCATTAGGACACTTCTCCTCTATCTTGTTCATGTGGAAGGTGTACTTGTCAAGCATACAAGTCTTTGCAGCAGCCCACATGTTCTGAGAAAAAAGAGGACCAACGTACTGCTTCTTCATATTTTTCCACAAGTGCCGCATACACTCTCTATGCTCCACTCCAGGGTAGACCTCATCCACAGCAAGCTCTATGCCTTTGCCTACAGCATATGTAATTATTCAATAACTACAAGAAACAACAATATTAGGAGTGCCAACAGAGAAACTGAAATTAAGCTTACCTGCATCTGTACTGATAACCAGTCCTGTAGGGGTTCCAATTGCTTGCTTTACATTCTGAATGAACCATGTCCAACTCTCTTTTGACTCTGTCTCAATAACACCATATGCCACTGGAAAAAGCCAATTGTGTCCATCTACTGCAACAGCAGCTGCTAATTGCCCTCTAGACCTTCCTGTCAAATGGGTGGAGTCCATTGCAATGTATGGCCTACAACCCTGTAGAAACCCATCAATGCAAGGTTTCAATGCAACAAAGAATCTAGTGAAACAAACAGCCCCATTGTGCTCTTCAGTGTCCATCTCAACTACACTTCCAGGCATTGCTCTAAGAAGTTGAGCTCTATAAGTGGGCAGCAAGTCATAACTATCATCCCAAGCACCATAGATCATATCTAGAGCCTTTTCTTTGCCTCGAAAGACCTTCTGATATGGGACAGTAATCTTATATTTTTTCTTCAGCTCAACTTGTAAGTCTTTAGGCCCCATTGTAGGTTTGTCCTTCAACCATTCAACCACCCTTTCAGCTACCCAAATATGTGAGGCCATTGTGTCACCAGATTGATTGACTGAACCACAATTTGTATGTTTTGGACCGATTCTCTTCACCTGCAACATGCAACAATTATATTAGTTTACTATAAAGAATAAAATGACACAAACCAGAAAATGATATATTAATGTACCTTACAGCCAAAGTACTTTTTGCCTGTACTTGCATAAAACACCCACTTACAACCCCTTTCAGCTCTCTTGCACTTGGCTCTAAATCTGGACTTCGATTTCTTTGCTGTGTAGAAGGCATAGTCATTCAAGACAGCATGATGGGTTACAGCTGACTTGCACTCATCCACATCCTCAAATACGACACCCACATCAATAACTGGATTATCTTCATCATAGGAAAAGACACGGATATAATCATCATCATCCTCATCAATTATTTCATTATCAGGATCAAAATCAATGTCAGAGTTAGAGCACCCAGAATCAGAAGACGCAGCCAAGTCGGTGTCATAACTGCTATCACTTAGAACCTGCAAAGACTCACTATCGGAGGATTCATCACTCTCTTTTGGCTGTTTTTTTTTTTTTTTTGCACTCACTTTTTTCTTTGTGGGTTTATCATTGGTAGGTTCGGGATGGATTGATGGTGGAGACTGAGATGCCTCCATCACTTTACTCCTCACTTTAGGATGCAAGTGACGTTTTGTGGGTGAAAATTGCAAAGGTCCATTGCAATCATGAACCTGGGCATCAATGTGCACAACACGCTGTTGAAGGTTCAATTCAAACCATTCCAACTGCTGCTCATCACTCTCTATCCGAACACACGCATCATCACTTGAACGCCACAATGTTATATATTGTTTGGAACCCCATATGAGTGATTCTGCTATGTGGTTAACCAAATCCAATAGAGAAAAGTGATGGATGTCCACCACAAACGATGGCAATGTTTGTCTATGACAATATTGCTACGGCCCATCATCCGGTAGGGCAAAATATGACCCAATTTTGACAACAACTTTCAGATTGTTGTTAGTTTCCCTACAATAAACAACATATCGGAGGAAACTTAGCTACAAAGCAATTGACAAGCCAAGAAAAGCCATCTATCCATTCTGTTGCAAGCAATTGCAGCCAAGAAAAGGAGGAGGATGAAAACTTACATTGCAGGAACCAACTCCATTGCTCGGTCGTCCCCGCGTCCGCCCCGCAGCTCCGCTCGCGTCTCGCGCCCGCACGCGCTCCCGCTCCCGCCTGCTCCCGTGCTCCGACCGAGCCCGCCCGCGCGCGCCGCGCTGCTCCCGCGCCCGTCCGAGCACGCCCGCCCGCACCCGCCGCTCGCTCCGGCGCTCCGCGCGCTCCGAGCGCTCCGAGTCCACGCGCGCGCCGCGCGCGCCTCCGCGAGCCCACTCGCGCACGCCGCGCCCGCGTCCGCCCGCGCGTGTTTGCTCAGCTGCAGACCGTCGGCGAGCTCGCATCGCCGGGAGTGCTAGGGTTAGGGTTGTGGTGGCTCACGGGAAGGCGGACGGAAGACAGGAGGAAGATAGGATGCCCAGCTCAGTATTTCTCTTAATATTGAGGGCAGTGTGGTCTTTTACCAGGTTCCTATTTTCTCAGATTTATTTTAAACGCCAAAAAATATTGGATGTAACAGACGGTTGAAATCGGGGTCGACGGCGATTTCATTTCGAAAAAGTAGGGTCAACCGTGCAAACTTCAAAAAATAGGGTCAAGCATGTCATTGAGGCAAAAAATAAGGTCAACCATGCAATTGTCCC
>JAUNZO010004412.1:0-105469 GCA_031894775.1 Chloris gayana
TAATTGTTTATTTGGCTTTCAGTTTGTTAAAACTTTACCTGTTCTTAAAATATTTGTGTTAATGTGCCTGGAAATGTGGGGCTTACATTTGGAAACCCTGATATTTGCCGTTAGCAAACATTTAGTGTTGTATTCTGTGCTTCAAAGCGATACTCTCTGATTTTTCTATATGGGAGCAAATCTGAACTGAATTTTTTTTCTCCTTATTATGGATTCTGCTCTGATGTGACTCCTTATACCTTGGTGATAGCTTAAGTCCATGTACTCCTAGGATGGAATTAGTGGTTTTTTTATTTTAAAAAAACTGTACTGCAAGTGAAATCCCTGTTGTGGTATATATTAATAATAGGATGGAATTAGTGATTTAGTGTTAGCCTTTTGGGTAGGTTGTTTCATGTTTAGCATCAAAAACACACATGGAATATAATGCCTTGCAGTAACTTGTACTATGATCTCTTGTATGTCTAGGAAATTGACAAGGATCATCTATGTGCATTCGGACTTGAAGACTGGTGTTGCGGAGAGCAGTGGCGTTGCCACCAGAGTGAAGCATCTTTGAACCGTGGCCCCATCGCTTAGTGCTCGTTACGTTGGTTTTGGTCCATTTAGACACTAGGGCCCATATAGAGATGTGACGGGAATAGTTGCATTGCATAATTGCATTCTTTGATGTCACAGCCATGTGCGGTTTTAATACGTCTTTATCTTGCACAATATCATTTGGTTTCTCGGTAAAAAGTATTCTCATCTTTTATTTTCTTTCTTTTCTGGTTCCGATAGATAAAGCTTAGGTTCACATATAAAGTTCTAGTACTTTTACTGTTACTTTGATGCTGTTGCTTGTTCTTATGTTGGAAGTCAATACTCTCGTTGTATTCGCTAAAATCTGCAACGGCGAATTTCTGCGTTGTTGTATGCCGATCGCTCAACTTCCATGTGCGGTTGCTTCGGCGATTCCCTTTAAAATGTTGCTACTGTTAGCGCTCTTCATTAGTCGTCCGATTCACGGTCGCACGTCTTCCCTGGCTGAGACGGCGGCCGCTTCAGTTTGTCTTTGTTGCCTGCACGACCCAGCCACCGCGCGTGGCCCACCGGAAACCTGATTGCAACATGACAGTGCCGGCCTTTTCCAGGATAAAAAACGAGTCACCGAGCGCGCGTCGCCTACTCGCCGGCCGCGAGAGAGGAAAGCCAAAAGGGGAACGCAACGTGCTCACGTCTGCTCGCTGATTCTACGGCCGGCAAACCAAAGCCATGACGGGTGATGATTCGGCAGCGCTGCTGCTTTTTGTGCTCGCGCTGGCGCGGCGCACGCGACCTCGGCACATCTGGCGGGCGATCGGGGCACGGAAAGTATCGGTCTGCTCTCGGAAAGATCTGAGATAGCGAGAGGGTTGGATCCACTGGCGCGCTAAGCATTTTCTGTCCCCGTTTTTTGCCCGGTCTTCATGGCTCCATGTACTGCTGCCGCGGCATGGTACAGCAAGTGGCCGGCCATCACGCGAAAGAAAACTCGATAAATAAACAAGTGTAGATTTGGTTCGAGCCAGTGTGATACGTGCTAGTTCCTGGACGGCAGTTGGCCCCCGTGTTGACGGCGACCGGCACTGATGGCATTCCGCTATAATATAATCGCCGCTAATCAACAGTCAATAGTACACTTTTAACTGGGATAGCCGCGGAGATCTTCTGGGACTTGCAGATCCGTCGCGACCTTTTCCCTTGGCAGATCCGATCTGCATCGCCACGTATCATCACTGGCACACGACGGGTCCTGCAGGAAACAAAAAAAGCGCTATGGGAATTCTGCAGCGCCGGTATCGGAAACCTTCCCTGCATCTGAGGACAAGTTCCTACCAAAAATTGCTACGACGGTCACAGCACATGCGTGTTCCAAGCGGGACCGCAGTAGAAATGAACCGTCCTACTGAACGTCGAGGTGAAACCTACGCCAAATTACCGGGGAAAAAACTCGGAAGCTTCTAAACCACGTTAGCGATGCATAGATGTGTGTACTTTGTGGAGACGGTGCTCAATGCCTCAGGGGAAACTAGTCCGAGGTGATGCCACGTGCCGGAGGTGTACAATTTTCGCCGCTCACACCAACCCAAAATTGAAAATCATAAAAAATTGGACCCTGGAGCTTAGCTTAACTTTGCTGACACTAGCAAAGCCCTCAAGTGCGTAGTTTAGTGATCCTGGTGGCCTCTTCTTAATTGCTTGCCGTCGCCATCGCGGTAATCGCAATCGAAGAACAGTGAAAAGCATCACGACGCGACCGACAAGCCCAGCTCGACCATCACAGAGAGTACGCCCTTCACGTCCAGTGCCAGGTGGGTCCAGAAATGTGGGTACCCTACCAGTCAGTGGCGAGATGTGAGGTAGCGGTGAGCTCACCGGTGGAGGTGCCGGTGATGACTGATGGGGACGCGGGTGGATTTAAACGTTGGAAAAAGTCACCGCGTCATGTGCAAGCTGCAATCGCGACGCCGCTGGCCTGGCTACAACTGGCCGCCACCCGGCGAGCAGCGATGAGTGATTAGCGATGGCCACTCACACTGCCGGTTTTGACGCCACGGGCTATCGGGCGTATACGCGCTTTTCCCTGCCCCGCGGGTTTCCATCACAGCAAAGGCTTCTCCATGTTGTGGGTAGCTGTTACAATAACGTTACTTTTGCCTCAAGATTGGTTTATTACGAGACAAACATCATCATCGTATGTCTCCAAGCACAAGTACGGTTTCAAACATCAGTCTCTTTCAATTGGTACAGTGCATACGTGAAATACAGTGCAGCACTGGACGGACGATGATCTCCAGCTAGCTCGTAAGAACACGTTATCGTCATGTATTTAAGCCAACGGGATTCGAAATCTCGTAATAAAGTCAAAACCCGACGCCCGTCATCATCAACCCGCGAACCCGGTCCCCCCACCGCCTTGACAGGAAACAGTAGAAATCAACCGATTCACCAACCAAATTAACCGACACCTTCCATACCGTTCCCTTCCCGGGCCCACCCGCCATACAGCCACGCGTGGAGCCAAACCGGACACAGCTGCGATCGATTCCCTAATTAACTAGCCGTGTTACCGGCGGAGCGCGAGGCAGGTGATGAGAGAAGGTAAAAGGTGTGGAAGCATCGCTCCGCATCGCATCCCGTGTCCGCGTCGCCCCCTGCCATTCCCTTCCCTTCCTCTCGCCAGCACATAGCCTTCTTCTTCTTCGTCTCTCCTCCTCCACCCATCCGCGGCGAGCGGGGTTGATTCGATTTCGATTCCCTCTCCTGGCCTCGCAGATTTCCCCATCGATCGCGCGGCCCAGACAGCCACCGCAATCCGCTGCCCGAGGAGGCAACGTGCGCGCGGCCTCACTCGCGTCGTCCTCGCCTTATTAATTCCCCTTCCCCTTCCCAGCTTCAAAACCTCCTCCTCCGCGTCGTCCCCGGCGTCCCCCACTCCCAACCCACCACCGCACCCGCAGCATTACTTGGCGCCGTCTAGGTTGCGGCGCGTTTCCCACCTTGCATTTTGTTCTGGTCTGGTTTGGTTTGGTTTAGGAGGGAGGGAGGAGAGCCTGTTGATCGGAGGAGCCGAAATGTGGGCGGCCGAGCGGGTGGTGGGGGAGCGCCGGATGCGGCAGATCCAACGGTTCGCGCGGAACGCCAAGCTCACCGTCGTCTGCCTGCTCCTCACCGTTGTCGTGCTCCGCGGCACCGTCGGCGCGGGCCGCTTCGGCACGCCGCAGCAGGACCTCATCGAGCTGCGACAGCACTTCGTCTCCCATCCGCACCGCGCGCTCGCCGAGCACCACGACGCCAGGTCCAGGTCCGCCGACGCCGCCGCCGCCACCGTCACATCGGCCTCCACCACCTCGTCGGCGGGCGCCGCCGCCAGGGATGACGAGCCCGACCCGCCGCCGAGGTCGCTCAGGGACCCGCCCTACACGCTCGGCCCCAAGATCTCCGACTGGGACGAGCAGCGCGCCGCCTGGCACCGCCGCCACCCGGAGACGCCGCCCTTCCTCAACGACGTCAAGCCCCGGGTGCTTCTCGTCACGGGTTCCTCGCCCAAGCCCTGCGAGAACCCAGTCGGCGACCACTACCTCCTCAAGTCCATCAAGAACAAGATTGACTACTGCCGCGTCCACGGCATCGAGATCTTCTACAACATGGCGCTGCTCGATGCTGAGATGGCCGGTTTCTGGGCCAAGCTCCCGCTCATCCGCGCCCTGCTCCTCGCGCACCCGGAGGTGGAGTTCCTCTGGTGGATGGACTCTGACGCCATGTTCACCGACATGGCGTTCGAGCTGCCCTGGGAGCGTTATGGTCCGTACAATCTCATCCTGCACGGCTGGGATGAGATGGTCTACGACGACAAGAACTGGATTGGGCTCAACACCGGCAGCTTCTTGCTGCGCAATTGCCAGTGGTCGCTTGACATGCTCGACACCTGGGCACCAATGGGGCCAAAGGGTCCTGTCCGTATTGAGGCTGGCAAGGTGCTGACCAAGTTCTTGAAGGATCGGCCTGTGTTTGAGGCCGATGATCAGTCAGCTATGGTGTACATCCTCGCCACACAGCGTGAGAAATGGGGTGATAAGGTGTACCTTGAGAATGGGTACTACCTCCATGGCTACTGGGGGATCTTGGTTGACAGGTATGAGGAGATGATTGAGAATTACAAGCCAGGGCTGGGTGATCACCGATGGCCGCTCGTCACCCACTTTGTCGGGTGCAAGCCATGTGGGAAGTTCGGAGACTATCCTGTGGAACGTTGCCTCAAGCAGATGGACCGAGCATTCAATTTTGGTGATAACCAGATCTTGCAGATGTATGGGTTTACGCACAAGTCACTTGCCAGCAGGAGGGTGAAGAGGATCAGAAATGAGACAAGTAACCCGCTAGAGATGAAGGATGAGCTTGGGTTGCTCCACCCGGCTTTCAAGGCTGTGAAGACGACTACATGATAACTAGAGTACAATTCCACTTGTTATTTTGTTTGTTAGTTCTGGATCCTCTTGGATCAAAACCTAAAGTGTTCTTTTTGTAGAATCGGGGTGACAGTGGGAGTTTGGGTGGGATCATGGGATGGATATCTATGTTGTAATGTGAGGTGTTAGGAGAAGCTATGTTTATTTGTTGGCATAAGTTATGTCTTACTACACTGCTGGAAATTGAGTTAATGAAGGAACTCAAGTTATTGGTCACTACTATACCTTTTTACAATTTTTCCTGTTTTTATCTTATTAACTGAACAGTTGTGAATCTTGTTTTGTCATAAGTAATTGGCAGTATGTGCCCTTGGAAGAAAATTGATCAAGTGAAAGTGGTGTCTTCTTCAGAAAGGTTATTGCTGTCCTTCGGACCAACTATGTTGCTTGCTTGTTCTGCTTAACTATTAGTGTTGGTTGGGTAGCAAGACGCTCCAGTTTTGTCACATATGTGATCAAATTCTCAAAAAGTATGCCTATCTGTAAGCTCCTTTCAGTTTTCAGTATCAAGTTTTGGCCTTCTGTCATCATTTATCCAATTCGGTTTATAGAGCACTAGAGATGGCCTGATGCTATGTGCCAGTTTCATACTAATATTACACATTTGTTGACATTGATGACAAACTGGGGACTAATGTTTCATGTTGGATGCTTGTAAACTATTGGTTAGGGCATCTGAAAATCCTCAAGAATTTTCTGTATATTATACTGTTTCTTCATAATGTCAAATATTATGTTTGATGTTCTATTTACAATCTTTCTTTACAGTTACAGCCTAGATCATTTTGGCAAATTAATCTGCTAAGAATTGATTCTAGTAATCAAATGTCAACCTGATTCTATTTTACAATCTTTCTTTACACCTAAATGATATACAGGTAGCCTGATTCTGGTAATTATCTGGTAAGAACTGATGTCCACAACCTGTTTTGGGCAGACGTGCTCAATGCCAAAAGTCTGTCTTGCTTGATGGTTACAATTTGTTTTGGCCAAGGGAATTGCTATAGTTTCTTTACGTTCTTGGGAAAACAACTGTATAAGGCTTTCTGCTTTCTGTTTTTATGTACAAATGAAGAAGATCGTGAACGTCAATCTACTAATTTACTTTCATCGAATGCTGTGGCCTGTGAGAATCCGGCATTGTTTATTGCCATGTGCTGTGCCAACACCAGCGCTGTACTGGATCTAGAAATATAATTTTTCAGCATCCCATGTCAGAATCTAGTCAAAATACAGAACTGATCGTACGAAGTCAATGATTCGCTCTTCTCCATGTTGAGGTAATTAGAGCTCATACTCCAATGAATCTCCTCTCTAGGTGGTCAACTGCCATGGATACTGGAGAAACTGTACTCATATAGCTATTATAAGAGAATTGCTGTAGAGCCAACCCGAATGTCCAACTGTTTCAACTGAATGAATATATGATAATCAAGTGTTTTAAATTTTCAAATGATGATATATAGTTTCTATAATAGCTTGAGTTGTACCTGAGTAGGACAATCGGGTTGGATATTTCTAAATGATGATATATAGTTTCTATAATAGCTTGAGTTGTACTTCCTCCTTTACTAATTTGTTGTCGCCATTGACTTTTTTCGTGACGTTTGATTATTCGTCTTATTCAAAAAATTTCTTCAAGTACAAAAAGTAATATGCTACATTTCAAGTTTCTTTAGTGATAAAACATATTCCAACAAAATATATGACATTTGTTAAACTTTATTTGAATAAGATAAATGGTCAAACTTAACAAAAAAAAGTCAACGGCGACAATAATTTAGTAAGAGAGTAATACCTGAGTAGGACAATCGGGTTGGACCTATAGCGGTACTCCTATTATAAAGGCCGACGTACCAAATACTTTAGGGCTATTTTTGTGTACTCGGCGTGTATCATTGCAGTGCATATTGGGAGATTGTACACAGCAGCACGACGGAAAAAGAAATGAACAAGCAAGATTTATCATTCACATGTCTCGGGGCAACAACAGTGTTTGATTTTTTTAAAAAAATGATTTAGATGATAGATGGAGTAACACGGCACCAAATTCTACAAAAAATACTGTCGACAAATACCATGACTAAATTCTAGTACCAGGTCGCTCTATAGTAAATATTTCAAACACTGTTGTCTCTTATTGATAACATCCTTCAAGAACCTGGCTCACTTGTACAGCTGCTTTAGTCTTCTCGCAGCTTCAATAATGTTATCTCTGTGCCCAAATGCACTGACTCTCACAAAGCCTTCACCACCAGGTCCAAATCCACTACCAGGAGTAGTAACCACATTCGCTTTCTCAAGGATTTCAGCAAATACATCCCACGAATTACGACCTGGGAAATGCACCCACACATAGGGAGCATTCTTGGCACCATATACATCAAATCCAAGAGAAGTAAATGTATCGACAATGATTTTGGTATTTTCCTTGTAGAACCCAACCACATCGCGCATAGCCTTGACAGGAACAAACAGGTATCAGTGGAAACAGTGCAAGAGATTCATTTAAAGATTTCAAAACCCGATACGCTACCTTCAGACCCTCTGGAGAGAGGCAAGCTAAACCACCAGCTTGAGCAATGTTTGATGCTCCGTTGAAGCTTGTGCAGACTATGCGGTTGAAATCTTTGGCAACTGGATGTCCATCTGAGAAAAGGAGGTCCTTAGGTACAACAGTCCAACCCAGGCGGACACCAGTGAACCCAGCATATTTCGAGAAAGATGCTGTCTCTATAGCAACCTACACATTAGCAAACCAGTGACAAAAATGTAATTGATTTTACTACTCACGAAACCTGGTGTATTAATTTTCATAGCATTGGCATTGAATATGATAAGAAGCAATTAAGAGAATGTAGCATATTGAATTAAAATGTGAAACACAAGGCACACCTCCTTTGCTCCAGGAATTTCATAGATAGACTTTGGGCTATCATCTGATATGTACATTGCATAAGCAGAATCATAGACTATGATTGACCCATTGTCCTTGGCGAATTTGACTAGTTTTGTTAGTTGGTCCCGAGATGCAGCAGCGCCAGTAGGATTGTTGGGTGAACAGAAGAAAATTATATCTGTTCGGGCAACAGTTGACAGATCAGGGAAAAATCCATTTTCAGGGGTGCATCTCATGTACTCAATGTTTCCATATTTTTGAACATCTTGCTGATATAAACCAGTTTGCCCCATGATAACACTTGAATCAACATATGCCTGTCAAAATAGAATGTAGATTTTAGTTTCCACCAAACAAAATGTCAAGGAAACGTTTATCTAGAAAAAAGACAACAGTACCGCAACAGTGACAGAATGGAAAATGAAAGGATAACCATATCACTATAATCATCAGTCATGGTTCAGAACCATTGATATGAATGGTGAAAGTAGCTGGGCATAAATCAATTCACGAATTAACTTACAGGGTAAGATGGGTCTTGGACTGCAAAGCTGGCATTAGATCCAAAAAGGACCTAAAACATTTGAACCAGAAAAATATTAACAAGTTGTTAAAGCTAGTAGTTAAACAGGGAGAGAGATGGCCCTTTATGTACCTGCAGACGAGAAATATCACATTTTGCCCCATCTGAGACAAATATGTCTGCATCTTCAATACCAAGGTCCGGATAGTAGGTAGCAGCAATGGCTGACCTAAGTTTCTGTATGAACAATCAATCATTTATAATGATGAAACTGGGCTGACAAAACAATAGCTCAAGGTCTAGACTAAATTAAGGACTGAAAGATTAAAAATTAAATTCATGTATTCAAACAAGACATACGCAAAAGTTGAATGGCCAAGTGAAAAAGAAACGCACTTCTGTGACAGAATATACTTCTGAAGGAAGGAAGTAAAATAATAAAAAATAGTAACTCTATGCATCATAAAAAATAAAAAGTAATAGCAAGCATGTATAACCTTGAACATTGACAGATACATTCCATAAAATAGTGCTACTGCATAGCAGTTAACCAGCTATCTGAATTCGTCTAGTTTTTCCTAATGAGACGGCAGAAAATGACAGAAAAGCAAGCAATACTACCTTTTCACCTTGCTCAGCTCCATAGCCACTGTATCCATCAACTGTTGATAAAGCATGTGCTCTCTGCGTTTTTCATACAAACTAATAAGAAAATTAAGAGTAAAAGAGATTTTGGCATTTTGCAGCAAAAAATATGCACATAGATTTTCAGTTTATTCCTACAATGATGAGTTAGAACCAACAATTGAAATAAAAGCATTTGCCGGAAATTATTTTGATAAAATTAGCTTTGGCAATTTTCTCGTGAATTGTAGCACATACAATTGAAATACGAACCAGTAGTTAAGAACTAAGATTACCTCAGCCATGGCGTTAGTTATTACATCTGGAATGGGCTCCGTAGTGTCACCTATCCCGAGGCTTATGATCTTGGCGTCGGGATACTTCAGCAAATGAGCCGCTCTTCTCCTGGCAATCTGTTCAACATTCAACAATTTGCCACTTTCAGAATCGAAATCCCAAAAAGGTGAGCATTGTAACAAGAAAACATGTCAAAAGACTACCTCAGGAAATAAATAGCCTGCTTGGAGCTTGGCCATGTTTGCATTGCGTGGGACCTTCGTCTTGTAAGCTTCATAACAAAAGACCAAACTGTCAAGGAACCAAATCTGTATTCCGATTCCTATGAAATCTTTAGTCAACTAGTGCAACACGAGTCAAACTCAAACTCACTGCAATCACATGAAAAGGCAAGCAACAAACAAGGGTGGTACAACAGACGATAAACATGAAATTCTACCATTCAATTGTAAGCTTCTTTCAGTATTTTCTTAAATCAAGTGAAAAGAAAAACGATTGGATGTTTCGAATTAAAATTATAGATGGGTGCTAGCAATGGGAAGTCAACCCTAAATCAGGTCCATTGCAACATTTAACTTATGACGTCTGCAGCACTGAAATATACTCTGCGACATAAAAAAAATATGATATAATTTTGTTAACCAATTCTGGAAGGAAAAAGTCCTACTGCAACAGTATAGCATGTTTTATGAAACAAGAGCATCTCATTTGTTCCAAAAATCGATTTTCAGCCCAAAAATCATACACATGACTGGCAACTATTTAACAGCATGAACAACAAATAGAATAATAGTTCGCAACATTGAAACAAGAGTTAATTTTATCAAACCACCAATACTTTGGCTTTATAGTCACGAACCCACCAAATACTCTGGGATGTAGTTTCACAAAACCACCATACTTCTAAATTATATGTATCCAAAACCTATGGTCCCACATGTAAGTGACATCGCTTGAAAATCGTAAACTGTACCGGCTGCACTGCTAGGTTGTCATTGACATGTGGGACCATAAGTATAATTTAAAAGTTTGGTGGTTTTGTGAAACTATACCCCAAAGTGGTGAGTTTGTGAAATAGGCACCGTATTTGGTGGATTTGTGATGATAAAGCCAAAGTATTGGTGGGTTTGTGAAATTGACTCTTGAAACAAAAATTGCAATACCTCATATTGATATAGTAAACAAGAAAATGCTGAAACATCATAAAAGAAAAACAGCGACATCAAAAATCATATATCATAACATATCAAAAGAATATTTGTAATATCTGATTTCAACGATCGCAACATCTCAGACTGTCTATTCCAACATCACACAATCACTTATTGCAACACCTCAAATCAAATGTAAGGATGATGCATATTTTGGCTTGGTGATTGCCTTTGTCAAGCTTTGATATTACCAGCAACAGAGATGGGAATACCATGTATGAAGTCCGGCATCGTTGCCAGAAGCCACTCAAGTGGTGAAAGACGAGAAAGGCAACTAGTATGCTAGATCAATAACCTGTGGTGGTGTCGTGAGACAAAATGGATAGCAGAGGGGTAGGTCAACGAGCAGCACTAGTGAGCTCTAGCACAGCATTCCTGATGGGTGAGCAAGTGAAAAGGAGGAACAAACGCGAGATACATGCGTGTTAGGGCTGGTGTCTTGTGTCCATATCAAGCAGAAGCTAGCCGGTCCAAGCGACATGATAAAGACGATTCCTAGACGCAAGGGAGAAAGAACCAAGCAAAGCAGATGAGCAGAGCAGCGGACGTGAAAATCAAGTAGACTCTCTAAATTTGATGAAAAATTAGGGTCCGTCAATTTCTGTGGCATCTGGCGCATCGGATGTCCGTGTTGGCGTGTTGCATTGTAGATACTAGAGCCAAAATTTAGCTTCGAAGGAGCGTGGAACAAAAAGAAACGAAGCTTGAGAGGGACGGGACAGTACATGTATCGGCAGCCGGCGAGCTACTGACGCAGCGCACATTGAAGGAGGTCCTCCCCGCGAGACGGCGATTTCTGGTCCTCGACGCCCTGGAAGTATTAGAGACTCGAGAGTTAGATAGAGATGGTGGCACGGCACGAGGTGGAGCGTGGTGGAGACAGTTACCTGAGGGTGAAGGGCGATGAAGAACCGAGGGACGAGGAGGAGGACGCGGTGATGGCCGGGGCACCGGCGGTCGCCATGGTGCTAGCAGGAGAGGTGGCGGCGGCGGCTGAGGTGGCTTAGGTCTTTTTTTTTGGATACGGGTTGCCGGGTTGGGTTGGGGCCGCGGGGTGCACGGAAAGTGGGTAATGGTGGGCCATATTTGGCTCGACTGATGATGTAGCTTACTTGGGCTGATAGTTTCCAGAGACGCCACGGGCCTTTGGTGGCCCATTTTGGCTTTTAAAAAACGAAATTGGTCCATTTGGGCTTGGAAAGAAGCTAACCGATCGGAAGATGAACAGTTCGGATGTGCTAATCCTCGGTGGAGAGGCCGGACACGTGAACGACTCCACCCAAACCAAAGCAGAACACAAGCAACGCTCGTAACGGGTGGAGCAGGCGTTCACGTGACCTGCTTCTCCACCCTGCACAAGCACACCAGTATGGCAGTATATCCACTTATCCTCGAATCTCTACAGCGCAAACTGCAACGCATCATCCACTCTCACCCCTAATTTATAGCAAGACGGTTTATTAGCTGCGGCCGCGATATTCGATCGACTGGCAATTGGCAAGCTGAACCGGGAAAAAGGAGTACGTCCCCATGTTTCTTGAGCCCAGACAGAGAAACAGCAGGGAAACGGGGACTAAAAACGACACAAATCTCCCGTAATCCGTAGGCCTGCATTCGGCTGGTAGCTTTGCACCTGGGAGCAGCCTGATCGTTTTAAGGATGAGTTTGGTAGGGAGGTCCCGTTGAGGTCACTGCGCGGGTATGAACCATTGAACACTGGAGTTTTTCTGTGCCCTAACCGGCTAACCCTGAGACCCCGGCAGGATTCAGGTGAGAATGGTCGAGACGGGGTTCCGGCAAAACGCTCCGGATCGTTGTCGGCTTGTCGTAATAGTACAGTGGAGATCGCTGTACGCGTGCGTACACTTTTCTCGGTGTTCCAGCATTCCGGGACAAATTCTTCAGTAATCCTGTTTGGCTTCAGGTGTGGCCGCGTGGGCCTTATTGTGCCTTCGGATGGGTTCTCCAGTAAGGTCTCCCTCCGCCTACTGGAATGGCAAAGGGACATTCAGGCCCATGTAAACTTTCTGTGAACAAGAAATAAGCCCAGGTAAGTACTGGCTTATTCTCAAAAAAAAAGGTAAGTACTGGATTGAAGAATTCTCGCACGAGTCATCTCATCTGTTTTCTTTGATTTGAATCTGGACCGGAAGATACCTACTGCGACGAAGGGAGATCGAAAAGCAGCATTATTCGTGCAAGCCAACTCGTGCGCCGGAACTTACTTCCAGAAATTGCGCAGGAAAATGGAGTGTATGTATCTTCATTTGCCAGGTGCTTCGTTGGAAGCGAGGTTTACTCGTGTCATCATCCGTGCGTCCAGCACCAAGTCATCGGGGGTCATCACCGCCTGGGCTTGGCTTTTGCCGGTGGAAGTAGCGAAGCGGTCAATCGTTGCGGGCAGGAAAAGCCGGCCGGCGCTTGATCGGCAGGATCCCAACTGGGCTTGCAGGCAGTGGACGTCGACGTCAGCCGCAACACATCTTCTCCTCTCCTACCTCCGCCACACGCAGGTCCAATGCTTTGACAGTACTGGCAGCGACAGTGGAGCGTCACGTCGCAGATGGGCAGCTAGTGGTTTGTTGCCTCCGTCAAGTTGGGCGGGCGTTCTCTGCTGGACTTTTGTTGGGCGCCGGCAGTTTCTGGAAGGAAAACGGTCAGGCTATGGTACCTCTTCGTTCGTTATGAACGATGCTACGCACCCAGCTGCACGGTAACGACTGTTGAGAAAGCCTCTGACGAAACGAAGATACTATTACGGTGCGGGGAACTATCGGTGTACGGCCAGACGACAGGGCGTGTATCATTTCCGTTCCATTACGATACGAAGATACTTAGATACACCAGTAGCTTGCCGGCTCTGGCTCTCCCTAAAATCTCGTGGGTTCGGTGGTGGCCTCCACGCAGGCGCGCAAATGCACAATAATGTAAACTTTTTTCCAGAACGGGGAAAGGCGACGGAACCATGAAAGACGACCGAGCACGGATCACCAGATCCACGACTTT
The DNA here is from genome assembly GCA_031894775.1 of Chloris gayana. Classification (NCBI taxonomy): domain Eukaryota; kingdom Viridiplantae; phylum Streptophyta; class Magnoliopsida; order Poales; family Poaceae; genus Chloris; species Chloris gayana. The sequence continues at coordinate 13,552 of JAUNZO010004412.1, forward strand.
CTTGAGAATCGTCATCATACATGACAACTCCGTCATGGTGACCTCCACCTCGCCGCCCGGTCTTCCATGTACTGTGCGCAGGTCCAAGGTTCAAGCCGGCGATCGGCGAGAGCGGTAGCTCTGCCTCTGCGGCACAATATCGGCATGCGTGCGGTATCAGCGAAGTCGGGACTCGGGAGGCATCAACTCGACCGAGCACGAGCAGAGCCATGCCGCGCGAGTTGATTAGCACGTGACCCACACAACTAGAACCGAACGCCGTGCCGGTATTTCACTGTAGTGCGGCAGTGCCGCGCCCAGCATCCGGAACAGCGCGCACGCTTCTGCTCACCGCCCCATTAGCGCTAGCCGAGCCACGCCCATGCCGCCCACCAACGCCCATGACCCGCAGCGATTGCGCGACGCGCACCTCAACCGTTGGATCAACGAATCAAGCCCGTCTCGTTGCAATTAGACCGTGGAACCATCCATGGACTCCCCGCGTAACTAGTCGGTTCTTCTTCTCTTGGTCCAGCCTCCCTCACCCGCCAACTCTGACTCTCTCGGCTCCCGCCACGACGGGCCATAGACCTTCTCTTCTTTCCCACATAGCTTTCGTCGCCGTCGCCGGCTGCGTCTCTGGAACGCGAAGAGTGACTTCCGGTCGGTCAAGAGCCGCCGGAAGTACTCACCTCGCGCGCGAGACAAAGGGGACCTCGACTTCATCCGTCCATCGCCAGCGCGCGTGCCACGAAACTGCTCGTGCAAGCTGAAGAAGAGGCATTTGTGCTGGTTTCGGCCGGGAGACAAGGGAACTCTGTTGTGATCAAGGAAGACAGAGGAGCTGCCACACTACCAGGAGAAAGCTTTCTTGCCGGCGAAGATGAGGTTGTAGAGCTCAGGTTCGTGCTGCTCCTTGATTCTGCTCTGTTGTCTGCATGGTTTAGTTCATCTCGTCCGATTCTGAATTCCAGTCTGGCTAGTTACTGGAAATCTGGAATGCTGTTACTGTCTTCTTCGACCTTCCCTGGCTCCATTTTTTTTAAAAAACTCGCGCGATGGTCTAAGGAACTACTAATGATTTAGTGATCCTTCATCACGCAAAGCAGAGCAGTCCGTGGAGCTTCGTAGTAGTCCAAGTTCCGCGACCCTTGCGCCATGCCTTGAGCCATTGCAAGCGAAAATCTAGGGGCAACCTTTGCCAGCTCATACAAACACAAACGCTTTCGCGAACAAATTCACGCTGCTGGTTCGGAGAGGCACAGGCAGGGCACATCGCAGCACCACGGCGAGGTTCTTCTTTGCAGTCTGCACAGCGACTTGCCTCCACTGTGCCGTTGGATTCAGCTTTCCTCTTTTCTTTAACCCGTCCCTTTCTCGTGACAAATTTTAAAAGCTATTGACAGAATGTCGCCTCCCCGGCGTGCTGATGGCGATGCCCCCGTTGCTTGCCAAACGAAGCATTCGTGGGTCCAGCCGCCCGGCAGAAAATCCTCGCGTGTGCTGACATTTGCTAGTACGTAATGTAACATGGATGACAACCGAACCGTTTAACTTTTGGTCACCTGTGAGTTTATTTTATGATGATGGGGTACTTTTAGAGCAGACCCAAGTTGCTTTCGCGTCGTATGTTTACTGAAAAGAGTTGGAAGCGGAATTTAAAATTGCAGGTTCGGCAAGAGCTGCAACTTACTGCCCGCTACTACTTTCCAAGGATGAACGGACGAAGAGGGTTCCGTGGCATTCCTCCTTTTTCTTTCTTTTCTTCGATTGAGCGTCTACGTACGATGTTGCTTCCTGAATCTTGATGCATCGCGTCACCTAGGTTCTTCGGATGTACATTCATCCTAGTTCATAAATTTAGAACATTGCTGTCACCACGTACCAATGTGCCAATTCAGTGAATTCACCGTGGTCCGACTTGGCAAATGAAAAGCGCATTTACTGAGCTGCATCTATAGCATTTTGGACACGGTGGTGTCTTGGTACACTAGTTGCTGTCTTTTTAATTGCCTGTATCAAATAAAGATACGGGGTTTAAATATGCAAGCTAGGATTAATACACGTACCAGATGATGTAGGCCAGCCAAGTTTGACCCTGTGGCCCACCTTCTGAAACCTTGTCACGGCAGTCAGACACTCAGACTGATCAACTCAACAAGGCGAGGAAATGATCAGTCAGTCAGTCAAAACAGACGCCCCTGACCTGGTCATTGTGGTTGTGCTGCTGCTCTGTGTTGACATTGTTGAGTACACTATTTTTCGAATCATTTTTATCTGGTTATTAATTGTTTGTGGACGCACTTGCAGCTAGCACACACGACATGTTGGTCTGCTAAGTTACAGTGTTGGGCTGAGGGAGGAGTTCGTTGGCAGGATCGGAGACGATGCCTCCGAACGACGCGAACGGCAGCCGCGGCGAGGGGCACCACGAGATCGTGGAGGTCGTCGACGACGATCCTGCTTGCACGCCGTCGTCGGGGACAATGCGGCTGATTGACTTCATCCCCATCTACATCCCGACGGTGGAGAATGGCGCGCTGAGCCGGAGCCGGCGCAAGCGGCGCTTCCTGGACTTCCTCCGCGCGCACCCGTCCAAGGACTGGTTCCTCCGCTCAACCTTCGTCGGCCGCCGGACCCGCCAGCAGGCGGCGCCGGACTCCGAGGAGGGAGACTCCGTCGGCCCGGGGTCACGGCGGCGGTTCCGCGTGCCGTTCGTGCGCAAGATCAAGTGGGCCAAGCTGTGGAGCTACGCGGCGAGCTGGTGCCGGAAGCCGGCGAACCTGGCGATGCTGGTGTGGCTGGGGTTCGTGGCGGCGGGCCTGCTGATCGTGCTGATGCTGATGACGGGCATGCTGAACGGCGCCATCCCGGACTCGGAGCGGCGCAAGCGGTGGACGGAGGTGGCCAACCAGATCCTGAACGCGCTCTTCACCATCATGTGCCTGTACCAGCACCCCAAGATCTTCCACCACCTGGTGCTCCTCCTCCGGTGGCGCGAGAGCGGCGCCGACCGGGACGAGGTGAGGAAGGTGTACTGCAAGGACGGCGCGGCGCGGCCGCGCGACCGCGCGCACATGCTCGTGGTCGTCGCGCTGCTGCACGTCACGTGCGTCGCGCAGTACTACTGCTGCGCCCTCTTCTGGAGCTTCTCCCGCCGGGACCGCCCCGACTGGGCGCTCAACATCGGGTACGGCCTCGGCACGGGCTGCCCCGTCATCGCCGGCCTCTACGCCGCGTACAGCCCGCTGGGCCGGAAACAACCCGGCGAGCCCGCCACTGACACGGAGGAATCCTCCTCCCCGTCCTCCGCGGGCGGAGCAGCCGAGGAGCGGGACGGCGAGGCGGAGGAGATCAAGATTTACAACCGGCGCGTGGTGGTGAGCAGCCCGGAGTGGAGCGGCGGCGTGCTGGACTGCTGCGACGACGCGACGGTGTGCGCGGCGTCCGCGTGCTGCACCTTCTGCGTCTTCGGCTGGAACATGGAGCGCCTCGGCCTGGGCAACATGTACGTGCACGCCTTCACCTTCGCGCTGCTCTTCGCCGCGCCGCTGCTCATCTTCAGCGTCACCGCGCTCAACGTCCACGACCCGGACATCCGCGACATCGTCGTCGCCGCCGGAGTGCTCTGCGGCTTCTGCGGGTTCCTCTACGGCGGGTTCTGGCGCACGCAGATGCGCAAGCGCTACAAGCTCCCCGCCGGCGCCAGCGGCGCGGTGGCCGCGGCCGTGGGGGACTGCGCCAGGTGGCTATTCTGCTGGAGCTGCGCGCTGGCGCAGGAGGTGCGGACGGCAAACTTCTACGACGTGGAGGACGACCGGTTCGTCGTGGCCGTGCTCGACGACGCGCGGAATCGGGTGCTCGTGCCGCTGCCGCGGGAGGCCTCGTCCGCCGCCGTGCATCACTCGCGGAGCATGTCGTGCCCGCCCAAGATTGTTGTCGAAACCGGCGGGGTGGCGATGAGCCCGCTCACAGCAGGGGTGGAGATGGCGGCGCCAATTGCCATGGAGAGGTCGGCCACGTACCACCCCATGAGGCCGCCCATGCCGCCAGTCATACAGATGGACCGAGAAGCAGAGTAGCTCTGCTCTCTGCTCTGTATACGTGTGTACGTACATAGTGTCTGCATCTGCATTCTGCGGAAGAGCACTGTCATATAATATTGATTTACAGGTTTCTTTCTGTGAACCAAAGGTGTGTGATTTGTTGTGTACTCGTGTGCCGCGCCCGTTGGACGTTTTCCAGTGCCGTTCTCACTTCTGAAGTTCTGACCAAAATTTTGAAGATCCGAAAATGACTTGGGTCGGCTGGAGGAGTCGTTGGACGCCCACGCAGAAGAAAGCCCGCACGAAAAGAAGAGGCCTGACTCGGCTGTAGGGCCGGTTGGAAGCCCACACAAAGAATCAGCGGCGTACGCTCCTCCTAGACTAGATGTCATAACAGAGAGGCCCAGATACGGTGAGCCCACGTCTCGTCAGTGACGGAATTTTTTTTATTAATAATCGACTTTTTCTATCGGCATAAGTTTTTGATGTTTAAAAGTATATTTAACTGACATTTTAGAAAGCTTAACTGTTAAGCTAAAAAATTCGAAAATAAGAACACACCGGCCATCCTCCCAGCCGTCGCCCGGTTAAAGGACGACTGGGCTCACTTAGTTGGGTTGTCGTCTGGTGATTGGGTGATAGGTACCAATCGTCCTTTATAAGACGATAGAGGGTTTTACAAATTTTCGAATCAATTGGTTATTAATAATAATAAAATAAAAATCAATTATTAATTTAAAAAAATCTCAGTGACGCGAAACGTGTTTGAAGCCCGTTTTCTATTGCTCTAAGCCAGATATCTCTCATAGTACAAATCTCTGCTGTGCTGACTCGTACGCTCGTTCGTAGTACCATCATGGCCTTGATCATTACACACCGCAGCACGAGACCATTGTTAATCTTTTCACTTGCGTCACTCATTATTTGCCGGCGCTCGTTACTGCTTAATATCTCTTCGGCAAAAATGGACACCACTTACAGTTAAAAAAGTCAATGTAGTTAGCCAAAAAAAGTCAATGCGGCCGGCCGCTTTTCTTCCGTAAGAAAAAAAAGTCCATTGCAGCTGCACGTCAGCAGAAGAAAAGGAGTACACCACACGATGCGTGAACAGAGTCAAATGGACGGTGGCACAACCTGATGGTACTATCTACTGTATCTAGTTGCGCATCGACGTCACCGGCCATTCATCGACCTCGCCCAACCGGCCTGAAAAAATGGACGCATTTGCCGTCCAGCAACTGATGCTCCACACTGGCGCGCGCGACCTGGCCGATTTAGCAGAGATGATGCCCGCCACTGTATTACTCTACGTACGATCGCACGCACAATGGCATAAGGATCGCCATTTTTAACTGGAGCTTTCTTACCTATGTTACTAGAAGGATGGTGCGGCCTTGCCGCACCAGGCTGCCCCGGCTCTATGCATTGTACGTAATATATTATATAAATGGCGGCCTTTGTCGGGCCGGATATCCCTCAGAAAATTCTTATCACACATTATGTAAAATGAAATTCGATTACTGATGTATTTTAGCTTGCCCCTAAGGCCTTACCAGTGTGTTAGTTTGAACTTGATTGTTTAGTATTTGTGCATTTGAACTGGAGGACATCGAAATAAAGGAAATAAGAATCGAGGCTGCAGGCTACTGGGATGATATCAGATACAGTTTCATCGATATGAGATAATTGGGGATGTGGGATGATGCAGAAAACATGCAACAGTTCATAATTAGAGACATATCCCCTCATACTTCAGTACGGTGAAATTGTCAGTGTTGCTATTCGCCATGCCAATCTCCCAGTGAACTTCATCAAAACTACTGAACTTGAAAGGCAAAAAGGCTAACAACCTCCCAGTGAATTTCAATAACTACTGAATCTTTTGACTGGCCTTCAAATAGACGACCTTATTGGTGGTCATGCCTTATGCCTTCACCATCAGCTGCTTTTTCCTCCACATCTCCACATGGTTACGGTAAACCACAGTTGCAGTTGCATTTAATTTCTATTACAGAGACCAAGAAACTATGTCAGAGATTTTCTTAGAACCAATTAGACTACAGCTGAGTGTTTTCTTATGCACTATTTTTTTGTTGTAGGAACTAATCACAGCAAAGTAACAAATTTGGTTAGGAGACTAACAAAACTTATTCCAACTTCTCACAATAGCATGGATCACACATAATCCTAACTAAATATCTCAGGTACGTATAACAACTTGATGATCATTAATTGGAGGAAGCACTAAGTAATGTGAATAGAATAGTTACCTTTTGAAGCATGAATACATTCTACAAAACAAAGGGAATAATAATAATACACTGCATTTTGTGTCTAATAGTCAAATTTTGTTTCATAATAGCAATAAAGCATAACACTACCACAAGGAATAACTATTTCAGCACATACATCTTAATACTTAAATCTTAGAATACATAAGTATACTCAATATTTTCAAAAGGTGGCAGATGGAGAATAAAATAATTCTATATATGTGCTATGGCCGAAGTGATATAAAATATAAAAGTATGTTGGCGAGAGAACTCGTTTATTTGCATATATCATGTTTAAAGGCCTTGAGAGCAGTAGTATTGGTAGTACTGCAACTTAGTTGAACTAACGTAACATAACACATCATCTAACCATTTAGTCAAACAGGTTGTATGTGTGTGCCAGGATCCAGATTGAAAGGAATGAGAAAAAACTGCAATGCACTCACTTGAGATGCAAGACGGTCACCTTGAAGATAAGACGGCCACTTTGGATTCAAATTTCCAATGCGTTATCACTGTAAATAGAAGCAATTTGAGGGATCATTGTGTAAAGCTCTATACGGTGAGCTACTTACGAACAAATTAATAATATGAGAATGCAAATAACTCATTAAAGTAACCGTAAATGATCACACATGCCAATATATACCGAGAATATAATACATGTTTGTTAGATGTTGGAAGTTGATGGGAAAAGATGCACTTCCTAGGTGGTTATTTGCAGGGTGTAGTAAAAATGTTTCTGTAGAAAATGATGGTGGATTAAATGGATTAAGAGATCAATACCTTTTTAAAATATTAAAATGGGCTTTCATATACATGGTGTACAATAAATCAAATACATTTTTAATATAAAAATTGATTGGATATATGAATTTGCCAACATACATTTTTTTATAACTAATTTGCTTACATACATTAAGAAAGTCCAAGCCGTGGTGCTTGCAGATCACATGGTAAGGTGGGGCTTGGATTTTTAATATTTTGTTTCTTATTTCCTGAACCTTAATATTGTATTGTGAACATATAAAGGGAAACATAAACACTTGTTGAATTTAACACAAGGGCTGCCAGATAATTTACATATTGCAATAAGGCATAGCACTACCACAAGGATTAATTATTTCAGCACATACATCTTAATACTTAAATCTTAGAATACATAAGTATACTCAACATTTTCAAAAGGTGGCAGATGGAGAATAAAATAATTATATATATGTAGTATGGCCGAAGTGATATAAAATATAAAAGTATGTTGGCGAGAGAACTCGTTTATTTGAATATATCATGTTTAAAGTCAATCAGCAAAGGCCTTGAGAGCAGTAGCATTGGTAGTACTGCAACTTAGTTGAACTAACGTAACATAAACACCATCTAACCATTTAATCAAACAGGTTGTGTGTGTGCACCAGGATTCAGATTGAAGGGAAAGAGAAAAAAACTGCAATGGACTCACTTGAGGTGCAAGAGGCTCACCTTGAATTCTTTCTCAGCATTGGGATAAGACGACCACTTCGGATTCAGATTTCCAATGCGTCAACCGCGCTCCGAGGAGGTGGATTAGATCGCTCTGGCGGCATCACGGAGAGCCGAGAGAGGAGGGTGGCATGGTGGAGGGCGTGCGCTGCGAGTAGTCCTGCTGCAGACCTCCGTGTCCCGGTGAGGAGGGGGAATGCGGAGGATCTTGTCGCACCCGAGCACTCGGAGCCTCGGCGAGCCGCCGCAGCAACCTCGACTCCACGGAGGCAGCCCACAAGCTTTTCCTTCAGTTCGTTGGGGGATCGACGGTAAGAAACAGGTAAGAGAAGACAGATGGGTGTGGACGTGTGGTGGGAAGACTTGTTTGCAATGATGTGTTTTGGTACTTCGTGAGGGGTGCAGATGAAAATGACATTGGAGTACATCTGATGGATATTATTCGTCCAGAATAGGATCAGGATCGGACGGTATGTATTTCGAAGATGACGTGGATAGGTTCTTTTGCAAAGAAACCGCGCCGTTTTAGAATATTAAACCGCGCCGTTTTAGAATATTAAAGATCTGACGGAGTCAGCACGCGACAATTGCAGACAAGTGCACGGTAGCGGCGACCTGGGCGCCAGAAAACGGAGCTCTTTTCGGGTCTGCTTCCCTTCTCAGCGTAGTGCCATGCTCTGGTCATCTGGTGGATGACCGGACTGATGCAGTCCGGGGTAAAGCCGAATGGCCTGGGCCGAGTTTAATTAGGGCGCCTCGGCAAGCGAGTGACCCTGGCTAATGGAGATGCTTATGGGTCACTACTCGCACTCAGCGGCCAGTCTCTCACCCCAAATAACAAAAAGCTTAACACAATTAAGCTTGGCCTAACTGCTGAAAGCGACGGGTGCGTCTGAATCGAACCTTAGTGAGCTCTGATGACAACCTCCTGGCGCCTAATTACTTTAATTTCCGGGCCGGGTTTTCCACAAGCTTCCATGCATGTTATCGGCAAGCAAAAATCGGCAAATCAGACGGGTAAGAGGAGGGAGCTTTTGACGCGAGGAGCGTGATCTGATGAGGCCACGCCTATTTATTTGAGGCAACTGGCAACAACTAGCTATCTGCCCTATGCGTTGTCCATTAGCGCGCGCCAAGAAGAGGAATGCGTGCGTACTTGGTGGTGTCACCTCAACGTTTTTTACTATCTTTGTTCATATTTTTGTGCAAGCAACAGGCGTTCGTGACCGGAAGGGAAAAAGATTATTGGGACTGATCTATCCGGTTTCGCATGGGAAGCTGTCGCTGTTGTTACGCGCTCAGTTTTTTACAGAATCGGTTGATGCGGGTAGTCGAGTCCAGGTCGGACGGCCGATATGTATGGACCGTGGAGAGCGACCGCGAGCTCACTATCGAGGTGAAAAAGGTCAGAAAAAAAGAGGCGAAAAAAGGTGCTACTATATCAGTACTAGTAGTCGGTACTTCTTCGATAAGAGGTACTGGATGGTACTGATGGTGAACTGATCACGTTGTCAAACTGGGTAGCCCTCTTTCCGTGTCTGGTTTCTGAACTTGATAAACCTGATAAAAAAACCGCCGAAAGGCCGGAAGGCATGGTCGTGTATTGGCCCGTCGTCGCTGCACCTGCCATTTTACTCTAGGTGGCACAGTGTTGTTACTTTGCCAGCAACGTTCTCATGCGGAGCAGCTCGGATTATTTGGAAGAAAGTGTACTCCAGCAGCAATGCTTGCACCAGAACTAGGCGTCTCTGTCAGCCAAATGCAAGATCATCGTCGTTTCAGCTGCAAAGAGTTCATAGGCACCAACCAACCAACGCATCGGAAAACATGTTGGAAGCAGAGATGAGTCCGCCGCAGCAGTGCGGCTGTGCTCTCGGGCTGTCGAGGAATCGGGAGAGACAGCGCACGGCACAAGAGCCCGATGGAGGCCGGCCCCCGTGGACACGTCACCGGCCCTCAACCCAAGCAGGTGTCAAGGGCGTCAGCTGGCGCGCAGGCTACAGTGCACGGGTGCACGCACACGGGGACGAACGGGCTCTTTGTTTGATCCACGCGAGCAGCTGAACCACCAGTCCACCACCACCAGAACCCAAACGGGTCAGAGAGTCGCGTGCCCCGAAATGTGCCGTCGTCCACGAGCTGCGTGAAACGAGAGTGTCATTCCGTTTTGGGGAGAATGCAGCTTTTGGCATCACTTAAGCGTGGAAATCACGTTTTGTCACCTCTAAGCTGTGAATCCACACTTTATTATCATTTACCATTAACAGCAGCATTAATCCAATAATGTGAGATGAAATTACCATGTTACCCCTGTCTATAAATGTCATGAAATAGTGAAAAAACCCAACGTGATATTTGTAAATCTAGATATTATAAGATAACAATAAGATGTAAATATCTAGATAGTATCTAGATTTACAAATCATGTTGGATTTTTTTAAACTATTTCATGACATTTTTAGAAAGGGATAGAATGGTCATTTCATCTCACATCATTGGATCAATGCTTCATGTCAATAAGTAAATGATGGCAAAGTGTGGATTCACGATTTAAAAGTGGCAAAACGTGATTTCCACGCTTAGGTGATGACAAAAACTGCATTCTCCCCGTTTCGGAGGGCATGCCGCTCTGAAATCTTAGCCCTGACAGCAACGGCAACCAGAGGCGACAGGGACAGAGATACAGCACCTCGACAAATTGCAGTGCTGCTCGCTGCTCACGAGCTCAGGCCCCGTTCGTTTCCACCTTCTAAAATTTATATACTCGTCACATCAAAGAGAATCTTACTATTTAAGTAGTATTTTTAGTAATTTAATAACAAAACCTATGTCGCGACCCCCTTTAATTTGCGAGACGAATCTAATGATCCTAATTAATCTATGTTTTGCTATAGTGATGCTACAGATAAACATCTTCTAATAACACCATAATTACCCTCGTTGGATTCGTCTCGTGAATTAGATAGGGAGTCTGCAATTAGTTTCGAGATTAGACTTTATTTAAGTACTCCAAAATAATAAAATTCCCTTCGATTTGACTCTCTAAAAATTATATAGCTGGAAACGAACGGGGCCTCACACGGTGTGCTCTGCTCCATCACTGTTTCCCAATCACCACCAAGAGCACAGCACCAAAGGGGAGTGCGACCGGGTCCAAGAGGCGCCTGTCCCGAAATGTGCCCTCCTCCATCCGCGTGCCGACTCGTGATCACCCGGGTCGAAGGACACGCATCTCGTCGCTTCGTCCGGCCGTGTCGGATCACCTATTTTTTCCCGGTCGATCTACAGTGTTGATCACCACCGTCACTCTTTCCCTACCTAATGAAAAGCTTTCGTTTTTTTAACATTTTTTTTGAAAAGCCTTTTCTCGCCAAAAGACACTTCTACCCGTTATTCAGTTTTCGAAATGCGCATGCTCGCCAAAAGACACTACTACCCGTTACCAGTCAGTTTACGCTGGCCATTGGATCGTCTACGAGCCAAATGCGAGGAATCAACAATCAAGTGAGAGTCATTGTAATCCCAAAAGGCCAAAAGCCGCAAGAGACTGTTCATGCGTCGTGGGATATATATCTAATTTTGCCGCTAAACCCCGCTGAAATCTGAGGTATCAGACCCGGTAGCAACGGTCAGAGGCGACAGGGACAGAGATACGGCGCGCTGACGAATTACAAGGACCTAACTGCTAATCTAATTACGCATCTGCCGGGCTGCCGCTCTATATAAACCACCCGCTCGCCTCGCTAAACACTACACCACCGCGTCGTCGGCTTAGTCCTCCAGTGCCCCCATCCCTCTGCTCTCAGCTCTCGTCGCAGAGCAGCTTCCTCCTCTTTGGAGGCTTCAATCTTTCTTCGCCACTAGTAGGACAGAGCTAGAGCTGGCGAACCTTCAGTTTCAGGCACCGGCGGCGGCGGCTGCAGGGCTGCACCACGCGCACGACGCGACGCCGCAGCTGGCCGGCCCCGCGGAGCCGGAGGAGGAGCGCAACCGGTTCCAGGTGCTGCTCCTGTACGAGGCGCTCCACGCCGGCGACGCGCGGCGGGCGCAGGAGCTGCTGGCGCCCGACCTCGAGTGGTGGTTCCACGGCCCGCCCGCGCGCCAGCACATGATGCGCCTCCTCACCGGCGCCGAGAACGCCGCCGGCGGGTTCGCCTTCGCCCCGCGCTCCGTCGAGGCCTTCGGCGCCACCGTCATCGCCGAGGGCGCCGACGACGCGCGCCAGCTCTACTGGGTGCACGCCTGGACCGTCGGCCCCGACGGCGTTATCACGCAGCTCAGGGAGTACTTCAACACCGACCTCACCGTCACGCTCCTCTCCGCCGCCTCCTCCACCAGGAACGCCGCCGCCATTGCCGCCGCTCCGAAGCAGGAAGCCTCTTCGTCGTCCTCCTCCTCCTCCTCGTCCGGCCCCCAGTGCTTGTGGCAGAGCCGCCGCTCGGACCGCGCCCACAAGTCTCTGCCCGGCCTCGTCCTCGCCATCTGAGAACTGAGATTCAGAACAGAGACAATACATAACTCGGCATCTGCTCCTTCACCCTACTGCATAATAACCTAGCTATAATGCTCCCTCAATTCTTAATATGTTGGTGTTGCAGCTTAGCAACGTCAAACACGTTAAGAACGGAGGTAGGATATACTATTATTTAGTCTAAAATGGCCACACGCGTCTGAGCGTTTCCTCGTTCCTGAAACCGGTGGCATCCATTGCATAGCGTGTGCTGAATTAGTAGTAGTGTCATTAGTCCAAGTCATGGTTGCGGTTGTGTATTGCCATCACTGCTACGGTGATGGTTAATTATGGTGGTCTTTGTAACTGATGGTTCATTGCAGTCCAATAATACTAGTTGCTTGTAATTGAGTGTCAAGCAATGCGCATGCTCTGGATCTCTCTCGTCTTCTTACTTTTTGTGGCTTTGTTTATCTTTGTGTCTTTGGTCTCTTGGGCACACCGTGCTTATTTTATGCTGACCACAAACTTCAACACGTTCGAGCGACCAATCTATACTCATATATAAGTTATATGAGACGCATCAGTCAGCAACTGAAGTGCCTGCCTGCGAACGGCGCTTCCCAAATTTACCTTGGAAACTACCATTCACCACTACTCCGCCTACACAAGATACACGTTTTGTTTAGGTTCTCCATGATACATGCCAAGAATGGTGAATGGACAGATAGGATCACAGAGATAAAACACATCCTCAAAACTACGAGGCTGGCAAGCCCCAGCTGTTGCTTTCGATGGAGCACCAAAGTTCCGGAGCGTCTCCCCTCGGAGTCACCTTTTCCCACTGTTGTGTATTTAATAGATAATGACCCCTTCGCACTGTTGCGCGATCCCTTTCAGTTGCACGTCATGTTTAGAAATCTTTTTGAGATGCAAAGAGAGTAACTGATGCAGTAAACCGGTTCATTTCCTATGAATATACACCCTGCACAGTTCTGCATCGCTGCGCTTTCGAATTCAGGATATGCAAATCAAATACGGGTGGCCAAACATACAACATTTTGATACGCTCTTGTACACACGGTTGTGCTAACAAAACATAGCACGGATCGAAGGGTCATCATGGCAAATCGAGACCCACATGCTACCAACGCATTATAGAACAAACGATTTCGCAGCATGTCGCAAAAGAAAAAAAATTGCAGCAGGAATGGAGGCATATCAATGGAGGATTGATCGGCCTCCATACCGGCTGCTAGGTTGACTCAATTACGGGTCGGTCAGCCTCGCTCCATGCCGGCTGCTTTAGGGCAGCTTCACCGAAGCGATGGGTCAGCCTCCACGTGGGCGCTGCCTCCGGACTCGTGCATTGCTTGAGCTGGGCGCCGAGAGGGTCTCCAGCCGAGGATTGCTGTTCTGCTGGGCGTCGGATGTGAGCATACAGGGAAAACTTGAGATACACCCTGCAATAGCCTCGCTCAGTCATATTCTGCTGTTCTGCAGACCCCAGATTCGATGACATCCTAACAGCAAGGATAACGCGGAATTGCCGAGGCTGGCCGTGTCCATCGCACTGCAGGCGCCACAAATGCCATAGTATCAAACTAACAGCAAGGATACACACCCAGTGGTGGCTTCTGTCTTTCTGATTGCCGTTTTCTATTGCATGCACCGTGTTATGGCCTCATGAAACGTATTGAAAATGACGGACAAATCGTCTCTCCATGTGATCGACGCGTATATCGGTTGTATCGTCCTTGATTCTACAGCACTGGTAGTACATGGCAGGACAGGTAGAATGAAACACGTGCGTCAAATGCAACATCCAAAACTATAACTAGTGGTACGCGATAAACCACTGCGACCAAGTGCGGATAATTTGGCAGACTTGCCAGCTGCATGATGCATCTGGTTTATCATGGAACGAGCTGAAAATGACAGATGACAGATCGTCTCTCCATGTGATCGACCCGTATATCGGCTGTATATCGTCCTTGATGCTACAACACTAGTAGTACACGGTAGGACAGGCAGAATGAAACACGTGCGTCAAATGCAACATTCAAAACTATAACTAGTACTATCTCTCTCCCATTAAAAGTGTTATTCTCGTTTTCGAGAAGTAAAATCTTTTTAATTTTGACAAAAAAATATAAAAAAATTAAATATTTATTAAGTATAAATAGTATCATTAGATAGATAATTGAATCTACTTTTATAATCAATTTATTTAGAGATACAAATATTACTAATATTTTCTACAAATCTAGTCAAAATTTAAAAAGTTTGATCAGCACGAATACCATAGCGACACTTTCAATGGGATAGAGGAAGTACGTTTTATCGCAAATTGCTTAAATTCATGACACGTGGAATGAAACACCTACATTATCGTTTTTCTTATCAAGTTGTTCAAATTCAAGTGCCTGATAAGAAAAATGCTCCAAACAGCACTATAAAAAAACATGAAAGGCGATGGGCTGGGATTTCGCATTGCAGCGTGTCCTGCTCTCCGCTCAAAGTACAAAGTACTGCTAGCACGGTACATTGATGCACACAACTTTTATGTGGAGATTGAAACCGTCAGCCATGTCGTTTTTAAAAAAGGGGAAAATAAAAGAGAACTGTATCAGAACGACTGGATCTGTATCAAAGTACTCCTCTCTTGCTTTTTTGTTGTCGTTAGGATAAACATTTTAGTGTAAATTTGCACTAATTTGCTTGTCCTAACGACAAGAAAAAGTAAAGGAGGGAGTACTTCGATATACGCAAGAAACTTATAAGATCATATAATTTTCCTTGTTTGTTACGGAGCTACACATCACTAAATTTATACATTATTGTACTTACGGATCAAATCAAATTTCTTATACTATGATATCATATTTCTTCTGAATATAATACGCAATAATTGTGTATGTTATCAGATTGCTCCCGTCCACCAGCTGACACACCAAGCCAAAACTCTGAAACAGAGGTTCGGCAATGCTTGGCTTGTGCTTCAGTGATTCAGACCACGCAATAAACCACTGCGACCAAGTGCGGATAATTTGGAAGACTTGCCAGCTGCATGATGCATCTAGTTTCCCTCACCCTGCCCGCGTGCTTGAATTTTGTGTAAGACGCACTGCCCTACACGTGTGCGGGCTGCATGCTAAATTGGACGTTAGCGGGCTTACATGAGTGTTGAATCCGTCTCTCCAAGCACAGTTGTTTACATGTTTTTCCATCTCTCCCGTGCTCCACGTACTTGCGGTTTTTTTTTCAACGAATCGTCATTTTAAAAAGTATACTTAAGCACGATTTCAAATTTAGATATTTTTACATCAATCAACTATGCCAAAAGACGACCACATAGTTAATTAGACGGGATTTAATATCTCGTTTCTAAAAGATTTCAAATCATGATTCAATTTCTTATTCGTTAATCTTAATCTAAGTGACTGGGCTATACGATGTGAGAAAGTGGAACCATAAATTAGTACTAAATTTTGCAATGAACTAACAAAAGCTAACAGATCAAATAAATTAATAATAAGTGAAGAGATCGGGATCGGACATCACCATTGGAGCCTCGGAGGTTGCAGTTCCCATCTCACTCGTGAGAGCCACCTATGGTTTGACCGTTTGAGTTGTTCGCAACGAGTGCACAACACTTATTCTATTGTTCATTGAGCGATCACGCGAGACCGAGTGTAAGCTCATGGTTCAGTTGTTCAGGCCTCCCACGAACAGTCTAAGACACTGGGAAGAATCTTTGATTGAGCATGGTACCAGGTACCTTCAACATCCAAGGAACTGGCTATTATGCAAGCAGGATGGTTTGAATCCTTTTCAAACGTACAAAATAGACGTTGAGTCTAATTTTGTAGAATTAATTCTAAACAATATGTTCAAACAATTTCAAAAATAAAGTTAAAATTGAGGAGAAAATTATGTTTGAAAATTGAGAATAGTTCCTTGTTCCCCTCCAACTCATTGAAACCGAAGTTGGACATGCGGAAGCACATAGATCGTTATCTTCTCCGCCCCTGCAATCCTCACCAGGTCTACCAATCACAAAAAAAAAGTTTTACATTTAAGACGTGTTTGGAACCATTGAGAATAATGAGGAATTGGGCTTGTCCCAGTTGACTAGGTGCTGAAGAATGTGGTCATACACCTCTAATCATTCAAATTCGAGCCCCTGTAACCTTGAATTTGGATGTATATTTCTGTTCGTTTTTCTCCTTGATAAAAAATCACCTAGCTCCTCCTAGGTTGGATCTCTTTTTTAAAACCTTTGAGAATACTAATTACTAGATTGGGTTGGATAATAAGATAAAAGTTATCTAGGTTTGGGTCCAATAATTATCTGAACTATTATTTGGGCTGTTTGGAACCACTAAATGAACCACTAGAGATAATTTAGTGGTTCCAAACACTAACGATTTTCTTCAAAAGAAGCACCCCAAAGTGGGCCAAAATCAGGGAACGTGGGCGGGAAGTGCAGACCCCCAGCTCAACAACACAGACAGTCACGATCCACGCATCTCACTTGAGAAAGCCCAGTTTATAATCTATCAACAACCCCCTCAGAAAAAAAAAGCACGTTGGACCGCCAGTAGCCCACCACAAGCGAGTTTACACCAAATTTACAGTTCTAATTGCCGGTTACAGTAGCCGTCGCTCGTCCGCTTGGTGAGATCTCCCGCTTGGTATAGCCGACTAGCCGTGTACAGACAGCTGGGTGGATGAGATGGCCGGTACAGACACAGACAGCGAGGACGCATGCAGGCAGAGCATCCACATGCTTGTCCGTGGCAGCAGGACGCTGTGCTCGCCGCGGTACAGGCGCCAGAGTAGGGGCGCATGGCACGGACGCCCAACGCCTGAACCTTGGGGACTCGGACGCAGCGCACTGTTCCATCCATGCATCACCACCGGTCGTGTCTCAGCGTCCATTCGTCCGGCGCCTGGACCGTGCGCCGGGCGTCACTGTGCCACGTACTCACGTGTCGCCGTCGACGAGCTCGGCCGATCTCATTGGCTCCTCGCCGCTGCCATGGATAACGCTACGACCCTCCTGCCTCCTTCTATAGGCACTAGGACACTGCTCCAACACGCACGGGACAGGAATCACCGGTCTCTGGCACTCGACAGCCGGCTTTGCCCTCTTCCGTCCTTTTTTTTTGTTTGATAATGCTTTCTTTCGTCCTTGAGATTTTATCCGGCGAGTTCCCGCGCACCTATCAATTTCTCACCGGCCAACCTTCGGTAATCCAACTTGTCTCAAACGGAATCTATTGTTTCACCGCGAAAACCGGCCCGGTGACAAGTGCCCGTCCAGTGCATCGAGCCGGGGACTCTCGTCAGGGACCAAACAAAACAGGAGTCCGTCAGACCCAGCCAGTCACGGCGGGCGCTCGCTCCGTAGCCCAATCCAGGAACTGATTCCTGTACATGGGTCAGGACAAGGGCAACGGCCTCTGCCATTCCAATTGCTCCGGGCATGCAGCAGGAAATGTTTTTATCCCAGCACAAATCCAAATCCTCGACGGAAAGCTCCAAATGCTCACTGTACTTGCCCTGCTTTCCTGTTCTTCAAGAGGACGCCGATATGACGGAGGAACCATATCTTATCGGAAAATCATTTTTTAAAACACCCCCCTCGGTTGCATTAAACCAACTGTAAAGTACGTAACGTACGGCGCTTGCGCTCTGCGATTAAATACCGTAATAATCTGTGTATAAACAGTGTATTGTAGTGCTAAATTAGTGTACACTTGTGCGCTACCCTCGCGGCGTCCGAGATTGATCCCCTCGACAACAGCAACATTCTCATGCTGCGGGCACTAGAATAAGCGCGGCCGGCCACATTTGTTTGCGGCGTCAAGTTTCACGACCACTCCGAAGCAATCAGTGAACAGCGAAGCGGAGACGCAATTTTGGCGTGTGAGCCGCTGCAAAAGCGTCGGCCCGCGAACGGTATCCAGGCATCGCTCCAGCGTTCCTGTGGCCGTGGTCGTCCGTCCCCGATCGAGGCGACAGAGGCTCAGACGTTCGGGGAACCCTGTCCCGCCGGTCGAGTGGCAGCGATCATTAGCTTCAGATCGCCGTCTCCCATTCTGTTCCCCGGCGGGCGGCGGTGCAGATCGCATTGCCGGGTTTCTTGCGGGAGCTGCCTACGCATTGGGCGTACGGCGACGGTTAAGGATTCGCAAATGCGAAATTCGAATTCGCTCTAGCTTGTCTTCTGGTCTGCTTAGTTTAACGACGGGTACGCGTAAAATATGTCTGATGCTTTTCTCATCTTCCTGGAAGCACGATTTCCCTCACCCTCTTTTTTTGCCCCTTTCTGCAGTCCGCATGATAGTGGAGGATATGTTCTTAGCCAGATCGAGCGCGAACGGATCAAGCGAGGTCCTCTTTTCTGTTAAGAAACAGTGATAAACATGAGGGCGGCGAACCGGTCGATAGAAAGACGCAGAAAGAAATTGGGGAGATACCCTGCCTTTCTCCAAAGCCGGTTTGAACCTGACAGAAACTAAATGAAAAAGATATAGTATTCCAAAGACGAGTATTTGTCGCTCGCTTTACAGAAATCTGGTGCATCGGCTTACCAATATTATGTATACTAGTATACGTTGGAGCACGAAAACGCAGATGCCGCGAATTATTGTCTCGTCATAATATGCGTTTGATGATGGACGACGCCTCGGCTGTTGTTTACTGCATGCATGGACCGCCATTTCATTGCTTCCATCAGGCGTCAACCCCACCAATTAGCGCATATATTCCCCACCAAATAAATTGCAGTTTCAGTTAATAGCACATCAGTTTCGCATGCTCATGCAGGCTCGCGCACGGCTTTATTGTTCTACTCGGAGGATCAGATTCATTCTTCTCGTTCCGTTATATCACGACGACGACGTCCTCGTTTACTAATGGCTGAAAATGGCTTACACAGTTCAGTTGTTTTGAAATTTGTTAAATACTGTTCGTTCCAATCGAACCCCTAGATCATGGCACCACCGTGTCTTGACCCGTCCAGTCCAGCTGTCCAACGGGGCAGCACGGCCCGAACAAGATGCGGAGTTGCAGCAGTGCTGCCTTGCGCCTGCTTGCCGATCTGCCCCGTTGTCGTCAACCCGTCTCCGTCCATCACATTCGCTCTGTCTCTCCTTCACCCCTGCCCCGATATATACAACTACTGGATTCCCTTGCATCTTACTCCATAGTTTAGTGGCAGGCGCAGAGCAAGCGGAATGGCGACGGCATGCCGAGCACATGCCCGGCCGCCATACTCGGAGCCCTGTTTGTCGCGCGCCAGCCTCGACCAAATCGACGCAGCTGGTGTGAAACGCGAGACTCGTCGGAGACGGGAGACTCCTATCCCACTCGGCTGGCACTAATACGCCAAGCCTTTCTCTGTCTCCGTCTTTGTTTGGAGACGGTACTGTGGGAAACTTCTGCCTGCTCCTTCCCGGTTCTTTCGTTAGATCTGTCCGAGTATGGGACTACGACTTGGGTATGAATATGATCTTTTTTTTCTCTGAAAGATATGAATACGAATATGATCCTCCTCCCTGAAGAGAAGGTTTCCGCGAGACAAGTGTCGATCGAACGAGCATGGTTGGTCTCCTTTCTGAAGGCAGCTCGATCGGTGCCAACATCGGTCAACAACAACAACTGTGTTGAAAAAGAGGCAGAGATCAGGAGACTTTTATCA
This sequence comes from Chloris gayana, assembly GCA_031894775.1. NCBI lineage: Eukaryota > Viridiplantae > Streptophyta > Magnoliopsida > Poales > Poaceae > Chloris > Chloris gayana. The sequence continues at coordinate 33,490 of JAUNZO010004412.1, forward strand.
TCTTGGACAATAGAGGATCAGAGGACTTTTTTTAAGGGAAAAAAAACTGAGGATCGGAGGACTGAAATCCTGAATCTCAGAACCTGCTGTCTGTCGTCGCAGTTTACTTCCCGGGACCCGGCGGCTCCCGCAGCGAGCACGTCGCGTTGCGTGCACGGATGCGGCTGCGCGTGCGGCCTAACGCATGCCTACCGTCCGTTTTGTCCAAAAGATTTCGTTTCTTTTTCTCCGAGAAGAACAAGAGATTTCGTTTTCCTGGCCTTTTCAGTTCCGGACCTCCGGTACTGCCTTGGGAATCTGTTCTTCAAGTTTTTTTTTAACGTTCCGTTTGTACTTGCAAGTTGAGAGACCCGAATGTAGAGTTTGCTTGCTTGTCCGTTGTGCACGGATAGCTGATTCGCCACTCGCGAACAGTTTTTCTTGTAATGGTGAATCGCATACGAAATTTGTGGGCGAAAACTCAGCTGTACGCGGGCATGTTCCTGTTCACCAATCTTTGTGGTTTTGTTCACGTACTTTTTGTCTCGTGAATATCCGTATTTCTCGCGATACAGGTTTACTACTGTGGAAGGCAGGAAATAAAGAGTGAGTCCTCACGCTCTTGGAATTTGCAAGAGGAACGAACCAACTCAGTTAATAAATTGAGTAGCGAATGCAAATGCTCAAATGCAGCAGCAATGCTACGATGGTCAAACCCAGCAACACTCTGTTGGAGGAAGAATCAATCAACCAAATGAAATTGCAATCTTTTCTTGTTCTAACTGCTCCGCCGCCCAGACGACAATTGGTTAAAATGTGACCAATCAATCGCATTGACTCACAACCCGATGAGGTTCCTGGAGGTGGTGATTCCGCCGTCGACGACGAGGTTGTGGCCGGAGATATATCTGGACTCGTCGCTGGCGAGGAAGAGCACGGCCTCGGCGATGTCCCTGGGCCTGAGCGTGGCGCCCTTGAGAGTGGCGAGCCCCTGACCACCTCCTCCATCTTCTCCACCTCCTGGTCGCTGGGCACGGCGACGTCGATGTCGATGTCGTCGTGGCCGTCGTCGGAGTGGCCCTGGCGCCAGGCGTTGATGAGCATGGGCGTGGCCACCCCGAACGGCGAGACGCAGTTGACCCGGATGCCGTGCGCGCCGAGCTCGCAGGCGGCGTTCTTGGTGAGCCCGACGATGGCGTGCTTGGAGGCTGTGTAGGCGTGCGGGCCGAGCCCGCCGAGCACCCCGGCCACGCTGGCGACGGAGACGATGCTCCCGGCCCTGCGCGGGGCCATGGCGAGCGCGGCGTGCTTCATCCCGAGCGCGGCGCCGAGCGCGTTGACCCGGAGCACGCGGTCGAACTCGCCGGCGTCGAAGGAGAGGATGCTCTTGGCGGCGCGCGTCTGGCGGCCGAGCACGCCGGCGTTGTTGACGAGCACGTCGACGCGGCCGTGGCGCGCCACGGCCCAGTCGACGGCGCGCGCCACGTCGGCCTCCACCGAGACGTCGCAGCGCACGCAGCTGACCTGCGCCTGGGGCCCGAGCGCGGCGGCCAGCGCGTCGCCCGCGGCGGCGTCGACGTCGGCGATGACCACGCGCGCGCCGTGCCTGGCGAAGAGGCGCACGATGGCCTCGCCGATCCCGCGCGCGCCGCCCGTGACGATGGCCACCTTGCCGTCGAGGCGCTTGGGCGCCGGGGTGGGCGGGACCACGCCGGCGGCGGCGCCATTGGGGTCCCAGGCGTGGTGGGGGTGGGAGGGGAGAGCATGGAGGGTTGGTGGGCGTGGGCTTTCTCGGGGAGGAGGTCCAGGGCGGGCATGGCGGCTGCCGCAGCGTAGGACGCGAGGCTGGCCTGCATGTAGTATGTGTGCGCCACGGAGACAGGAGACTCTTCCTGCCTGCCTGCCTGCTTGCTTGCTTGCTAGCTGCTGCTGTGAACTGCTCGGCTGACCGGAGGACGCACGTACTTATAGGCCCGGGCGCGCGCGGGCGGTTTCGTGTGGACTAGAGATACATCCAGTTTCTGACCGCGATTGGCGCGCGGCTAACTCTTTGAACACACGGTGGTGCGGGAGTTGGAACCGGCCGCGGCACATTCGTGGAACGCGAGACGCGTACTACTACAGAATGCCGTGGCGCAGCCCGGCCTGTCGCGGGGAGAAGGGAATCGTATCATTCGAGACGCGGACAGGCGGGCCAACCGGGACTGGAGAAAGAGGTGTTTGGTGCCGTGACGGCGTAGCGCAGCGAGCGGGCGCCGCCGTCTGGCTGGGCATGCTTTTGCTGCGGTCGGGGCCGAACTGGGTTGACCGACCACTGCCAGGCCCCGGGAGCCGGCCGTCCGGGTCCGGGCCTCGCGCCGCACCCGTGCGCTTGCCTTCCCTCCCTCCCTCCCACGACAGCGTTGAAACTCTCTGGAAGCTTTTGGCGTGGAGACAGACGGTCGGGTTCGGCACACGACTCTGCCTTCTTCTTCAACCTTCCCAGATCAGCAAAGGACTTGCTCTGCTGACGGTGCCTGGCTACCACCGGTCGCGCCAAAGTGTGGAAGCAGAAGTTTGACCGGTCGAGGGCAACGACGACCTTTGCTTGTCCTAGCCCTCTTGGTGTTTGATTCAGCTCGATCGGCAATTTCGAGAGCCGAGCCGGGTCAACTCCCCGTTAAAACGGAGCAGATCGGGGGTTGACATTACACTAGGACCTTTCGAGTTTTCTTTTGAGTTTCCCCTCGCCGTGGCCGCGGACGACGTCACGCCAGCGTGGCCGACTACGTAAGTACGCGTGTTGCAGCTCAACTGGGCGCGTAGGTCCCCCGTCCAGAACTGGTTAGTTCAACGGCCCCCTTTCTTTATACGAGTAGATCGAGAGGGAGTTTCAGGGATTCGTGCGAATCGTTCTCGCGTACGTGGGGGCTCGGTCTCCGGAGCCCACACCCAAGCTGTTTTGACCGCTAATCCCATCTCAGATTTTGTTTCACTCACTTTCAACGCAAGACGGAGAACGGTCTGCGACAAAAAGGTTGGGGGAGAAGTGACTTGTTACGCAAAGTTGCTTTGGGTTCCCTGAGCCGCAAGCGATCGACTTTGGGCGTACCACGTATTTGTTCACCCAGTCTCTGGTTTCACTATATATAGTGCCTATCAGGATTGAGCTTGGACAATATTTGAAGGCAACACCATACAACCGTGAAAAAAGAAAGGGCCTGTCTAGTTTCTATTTGAGTGGAACTTTGCAAAATTTCCGGTCAAATTTTCCACCATTGGATCTTGATCCAAATTTTTCAGTCACTTGTGACAAAAAAATATTCTTTGAAAAAACAGAAATGTTCCACCTAAGAACCAATTGTTCTAGCAGTACAATTTTATTGTTCCAGTAATATACTTTCATTGTTCCGGCAGTCTATTCTCATTGTTCCGAAAATTTGATTGGAAAAAAATGCAAAATAACACTCTACTGGAAACTAGCAAATCTAACCCCCAAAAAGAAATTGGTCATCGAACGCTTCTATCTATTTGGAATCCCTCCCTCTCCCACTACTCCAGTTTAATTAATTTGCAAGCAGCCATAGTTAATTTCATTATTAGAACATCCATTACTAAATTTCGATAGGAAAATACACTCAGATTATGAAAAATATTATAGGTCCAACTCATGTACAACCAAGACACAAGTAATATTTTTTGGTCAATGTGCTAGTACCATGTTTTGTATTGGTTGGACGAATTAAAATATCATCACCATCTAGTCAGAGAAAAAAAGTCACCACATGCCATGTGTACTAAAAATAGGCTGAATATTTGTATTAAAAAAGTGCACACCACCATTGTCCCTATTATCACCTAAAATACCTTATACATGATTCTAAATTTCTTACTAGTAGTATTATAAAGATGGTGATGGTGGATATATATAGTTCCCAATCCATGTTAAGTGGAACAATAAGACGGTGATGGTCGTGGAAAACACCTAGCACATGAGCATCGTAGTACTAATAATAGAAAAAATAGCAAAGATATAGTATAAGACAAGCAAAAGTTGGTAGGCAATCATGATAGTAGAACATTATTAGTTTCTCAAAGTAATAAGCCAATTGCAAAACACACACAAAGACACGGATAATTTCCAGCATACATCGTGCTCAAGTCTAATATATCTAATATATCCCGATTGTTCGAGCACGTAGCTCTAACACAGACACAGTACCATCATACACACGGGATCGGACCAGGTCTATCAAGCCCACGGTAACACCCTTGTAATGCATGCGTTGTCACCTGTATGGACCAAAAAGAAGTCATCAGGAAAAGGCACCTCTAGTAGTAGTTCGTAGCAGCCACGAAGCCTCCTCCCGTCCTGGAACCGGTAGCTGATAGGCGCTGAAGAAAAATCCGATATGTTCTGCCATTTTATCTGTGTCCGATCCTCTTTAGTTTGCAGAGATGACCTGAGCAATTATTGACCAAATCTCTTGGCCTCACCTAAATCTCCTTTTTGAACAAGAGAACTGTTTCCTTATTGCGCAACAGTCGATTCCTCTCTGTCACGTACGTACTTCTAGATGTAATTTATTTGTGTAGCTCGTATATACAGCTGAAAAAGGACAGTTATCGGTGGTTGACTCTGTGTGTGTGTGTGTTGCGTGTACTCTAGTGAAAACGATGGTGATATTAGATGAGTCATGAGTGATTATATGGTAATCTCCTTTGGTCATATGGAGGTTAGCTGCGTGCATGGCGTGTTAGGCGCGCGCGTCTGTGTTATTCCCCTCGCTGTCTTTAGCTTAAACTAATTGCCACTTACAGTCAGCATCGATCGGCACCTAGGCTAGCTAGCCATGTTCCCGACCCACCAATCCACCGTCTCTATCTCCATGCATGCACGCGTAGCTGCAGCATTTTATTAGACCTGGCCGCCGAGGAAAGCTTGCTCGCAAGCGGTGCTGGATCGGAGGAGGAGGCGCCGATCGAAGCAGCCAGGTCCGCGTGGCTCAAAGAGTCAACAATGCCAGCAAATCAGTGAGGCTTGAATCTGTCTTTTAGAAAATCAGTGAGGCTTGAAAAAGGCCGAAACCGCAAGGGGGTTGTTTAAACTGGTAACGAGACGAGACACACGACACCGCACGATCATGTCTTTGTCATATGTTGTAGGCAGTTCTGTACGCGTAGCATACAAGAAGGACAACCGAGTTAATTTCACGAAAGAACAATTTAATACAATCTCCACTAGTGCTTTTTTATGAGAGTGATTTTTGTTGGTATAAGGGCATGTATTCACCCTATCTTTATTATTAATTATGGTTCAATATAAATATTGAATCTTTGATTATACTATTTAACATGTCAAATTAATTGTAGATATATTATAAAATCATAATATGAAGTACAGAAATATTAAATTTTGTCAAATGTATGTCAATTTAACAGAACTTGATATTTTTGTACTTTTAAATTATGATTTGACACATTAATAAGATATATGTATAACTAGTCTGACATGTTTAATAATATAATCAAAGATTCAATATTTATATTGGATCATAATTAATAAGTAAGCTATGGTGGGCACATGTCCTTGTGTTCACTCAAGTATTTCTCTTGTTTTAGTGAATCAAGGATTTTGAAGGGCGTTTTTACCGTGACTCCCAACTCCAAAAATTTCTTGTATTCTTGAAGCTGCTCGTACTTAGATCCAGAAACTTTTGAAGCTAGAGCTCTAAATAAATTAACAGTCTTTTGTTAAGTCATTTTATTTTTATTTCAGATTTAAAATAGCAATATAAAACATTTTAGTCTATTATTAACTTCAGCTTTAGTATATAGCCCTTAAGCTATGCCAAGAAAACTAAACTCTTATATGCGATCAAAGAAAACTCTAATCCCGTACTTGCCATAAGTCTAGTTAATGGCAAGTGTGGAACCAAAGGCCAAAGAATTATCAGAAGGTATATCATGTGAAGAAAGACTACAATCTCTCTGCAACATTAGGTGGATGCAACTACACTAGTTTAAGATCGTATAGTAACACTTGTTGCAAAAAAAAAAAGATAAGAAAAATATAGAGACCAAGAAGGCAGGAAGAGAGATGGTATCATCCCTCATTGAATTATCCTGATTAACTAGTAGATCTTTGTGGATCTGAACCCCCGAGCAAGTACAATATAATACTATTGTACATGTAGATATATAATTCGACTATAGCAACCCAATTTCTCTAAAAAACATTGCATCCTGGTTTAAGCTAACACATCATTGATACATATTAGCTTTGTGACCCATGCCCGGCATTATTATTCGATAATGATAAACAGTATAAAGGGAAAAATCGCTAATGAGTGGTGTCGGTGTAGGGGATCGGGGTCCCCCTAACCGCGCGTGGGCCGCTTTCGGCCCACGAACGAAGACGAAGGCCGCCGGGCGGGGAAGTCCACGAAGCCACGGAGTCCACGAAGCCACGAAGTCCACGAGTCCGCGAAAGCCGGAGGAGCGGGAGCGCCGGAGGGAGAACGAAGCTCGCGGTAGTTTCCTCCGGCGACCCAACCACCCGAGTTAATGCGGCACTCGAGTGCTCGTGGCGACGCCGCGGCCCGACAGGACGTGCGCGCGTCTTCCCCGTGCGCCGCGTCTCGGGAAGCCACGCGGCTACGGTGCCGGGAGGGCTCTCGGCCAATGAGAAGGGAGAGATTGGGAACGCGAACCAAGGGACAGAGACCGCAACGGATTTGTGTCAGGATCGTGTCGGAATGTTCCAGGAGGGACCGGACCCCCACCGGGTGCCCGGTACCTCCCCGGTACTTGTACAGTACTCCCCTCCCGGCCCTATAAAAGGAGGGGGTACCCCCATGTAATGGGGGGGGGTTTTCTTTTCGAATACACACACAACGAGACGTAGGGTGTTACGCATCTTGCGGCCCGAACCTCGGATAACTCCCCGGTTCTTACTCATTTCAATCATCTACGCTAACGCGCGAGCAAATCCGTGCTTCCCCGAACCTATCCCAAGGGAGCCTTGACGGGCCCCCATTTGGAGGTGTGCTCACACACCGACATTTGGCGCGCTGGTAGGGGGAGGATGCACGCGTCGAGCATCGAGCGCTCGCGCGAGCGGGGACGCGAACGTGAGCGCACCTCCGCCCACAACCTCGACGGCCGGGAGGCGGAGACGTCCCCGTAACGCCACCCCAAGCGTAAGAGAAAGGAGCTCGACCCCTCGTTCCTCGGGGCTGCGCGGCCCTCTCAAAGCGCTCGCGCGACGTCACGTGGCCCAGCAAGTTCCGCCCGGACCTTCCAGAAAGGTACGACGGCACCGCTCCCCCGATGAGTTCTTACAAATCTACTCCACCGCCGTCAAAGCCGCCGGTGGCTCGGAGGACATCATGGCCAACTACTTCCACCGGCCCTCAAGGACTCGGCTCGGTCATGGTTTATGAACCCGGCGCCCGAGTCTATCGGCTCCCGAAAGAGCCTCGTGCCGGAGTTCATGGCCAACTTCCAAGGAACGGCGAAGCGTCCGGGAAGCCGGATCGACCTGGACCGCATCGTCCGTAAGCCGGGCGAGACGCCGCGAGCGTTCATGCAGCGCTTCAGCCAAGTCCGCAACACCATCCCGCGCATCGACCCCTCCCGGTGCTCTCCGCCTTCGCCACGGCGTTCGAGACAAGGATATCCCGGGCGAACCGGGCGTACACCGCCCGGAGACGGTCACGGACCTCTTCCGCTTGGCCGACGGATGCGCCCGTCGCCAGGAAGCCCAAGCGTGGCACGACCCGCCGGCGAAGTCCAACCCGGGTACCTCCTCTCCCAAGCCCGGGGCACCCTCTCCAAGAAGCAGAAGAAGAACCTCGCGCGCAAGCGTAAGGCGGAAGAAGTGGCCGCGGCCGGAGGCCCGTCCCCGTGGGGCGCGACGCCCACCTCCCGCGGGTACCGGGAAGTCGCCAGCCAAATCCCCGGGGACCTTCGCGTGCTACTTCCACCGCACCAACGACCACGACCAGTCGGAGTGCCGCTACATCCAGAGCGAGCATCAAACGGCGCGACGAGCGGCGGGCGGCCGAGAAGGCCGAGAAGGAGAAGGAGGAGGAGAAAGAGGAAGTCGAGGCGTACCAAAGCGCGGACGACTCCATCGCCGTGATCGGCGGGGCTCCTCGAGCTTCGCATCCAAAAGCGAGGCCAAGCGTTTCCGCCGCGAGGTCCTCGCAATCACCGAGGGCAAGGCCGCGGCTCCCCGCCGAGGTGGGCGGACGTTCCCATCACCTTCGACAAGAGCGACATGGTGGGTCCAGTACAACACCAAGGGGAAGATCCCCCGGTCGTGTCGCCCACCATCCGCAACAAGAAGGTGGGGCGCACCCTCATCGACGGAGGCGCGAGCCTCAACCTCATCACCCCGAAAGTCTACGACTCTCTGCAGTGGGCGCGCGCCGAGCCGCAGCCCTCGCACCCTTTCGTCGGCGTGCTCCCGGTAGCTCCCGCCCCTTGGGTAGGATTGAGCTCCCGGTCACCTTCGGCACCCGGGACAATTTCCGCACGGAGAAGCTCCTCTTCGACGTCGCAGACATCGGCCTCCCCTACAACGCCATCATTGGGAGACCCGGCATCAACCAGTTCATGGCTATCCCGCATCACGCGTTCCTCACGCTCGAAGATGCCGGGCCCGAAGGGTGTCATCGTGGAGAGGGCGGATGCCGTCAAGGCGATGGCTTGCCTCGAGGACATCTTGGCGGCCGAAATGGCAGCGAGAGGAGGACACCGGCATGAAGAGAGCGCGCGACACCCCGGAGAAGCATGCGGCGCAATCCGGCCCCAAGCGGGCAAAGCTTTCGGCTCCCGGGGAGGTGTCTACCAAGAAGATCTTACTCGGAAGCTCGGAGGACAAGACCACCACCATCGGTGGTGACCTCGACCCGAAATAGGAACTCGCGCTCATCACCTTCCTCCAAGCAAACAGCGACATCTTTGCCCGGCATCCTTCGGACATGCCGGGCATACCTGTGAAGGTGATTGAGCACCAACTCAAGGTCGACCCCGCCGCAAGACCCGTGAAGCGGCGGGCGAGGCGCCAAGCCCCCGAGCGCGAGGACTTCATCCGGGCCGAAGTCAAGAGGCTACCGGAGGCCAAGTTCATCCGGAAGTCACGCACCCGACGTGGCTCGCCAACCCGGTGGTCGTGCCCAAGAGCAACGGCAAGATGCGAATGTGCGTGGACTACACCGACCCGAACAAGGCTTGCCCGAAGGACCCGTTTCCGTTGCCCCGGATAGATTCCGTAGTAGACTCCACCGCAGGCTGCGACCTGCTTTGCATGTTGGACGCGTACTCCGGTACCACCAAATCTGTATGGCTAAGGAGGATGAGGAGAAGACTGCTTTATAACTCCCGCAGGGAGCTTTTGCTACGTAAGCATGCCTTTCGGCCTCAAAACGCAGGCCCCACGTTCCAGCCGAGCCATGCGCTTAACCCCGGACTCGCAAATCGGGAGGAACGTGGAGGCGTACGTCGACGACTTGGTCATTAAGAGCCGCAAGGCACCATCTCTCCCGTTCGACTTAGAGGAGACCTTCTCCAATCTGCGCCGCAACCGGGTGAAGCTCAACCCGGAGAAGTGCGTAAAGATGGAAGAAGGCAACGACATACTCGTTGAGATCCACGAGGGCGAGTGCGGCAGCCACCACGCTCCCCGTACGCTGGTCGGGAAAGCCTTTCGGCAGGGTTACTACCGGCCGACAGCCCTCCAGGACGCCACCAGGCTGGTGCAACAATGCAAGGCATGCCGCTTCACGCCAGCGTACGCACTCCGCCCGCTCAAGCCCTTCAAACAATTCCCTTATCCCGGCCGTTCGCGGTTTGGGGTCCGGACATTGTAGGGCCATTTCCGATCGCCCGGGTGGGTACAGGTGGCTATATGTGGCCATCGACAAGTTCACAAAGTGGGTAGAAGCGGAGGCCGTGACAAAGATAGACCAAAACTCAGCGGTCAAATTCATGAAGAATGTCATTGCAAGATTCGGGGTGCCGCAGCGGATTATCACGGACAACGGGACCCAGTTCACGAGCCACGCATTCGCAGATATCTGCGACTCCCTCGGCACCCGGATCCGCTTTGCCTCAAGAGCCCACCCACAAAGTAACGGCCAAGTCGAACGCGCCAACGGAGAAATCCTCAAGGGTTTGAAAACAAGATCATTTGATCCGTTGAAAAAGAAAGGCTCCAAGTGGGTAATCGAGATCCAATCCGTGCTCCGGTCCCTGCGCACCACGACGAGCCGAGCCACAGGGCGAAACGCCTTTTTTCTCGTGTACGGTGCGGAGGCGGTGCTACCCACGGAGATCCGGTTCAATAGCCCCCGAGTCGCCGCATTCGACGAAGCCGACCAAAGCACCCGGCGGCACGACGACATTGACCTCCTCGAGGAGGCAAGACGGCGAGTACTCATCGCGAGCGCGAGGTACCTCCGGGGCTTGCGCCGCTACCACCGGCGGCGCGTGCGGCTCCGGGAGTTGCAAACGGGAGACCTCGTCCTCCGACGGGCTCGGACGCGTGAAGGCAAGGATAAGCTAACTCCCATGTGGGAAGGGCCCTTCCTCGTCATCGCCATCACCCGCCCGGGATCCGTTCGATCGGAGTCGGAGGACGGGTACCCGGAACCAAGCGCTTGGAACATTGAGCACCTAAAGAAATTCTACCCTTAGAATATTCTCGTAGCCAATGGTCCTGGGTAGTACCCGAAGTCCTATCGCCACGGCCACGGTCGCCACGGCACTTGTACTAACGTGTTTTAAATGAAAAACAGCGCCCGTCGCTTCTTTTCCCACTTCTCGCAGGACCGCGGTCGTGCATATTTAAGACCTTGTTTTCCTCTCGACGGGCAAGGCAGGTCAACGACTTAGTCGAAAGCCGGAAGGCGTTCCGGCTAGTTGCGGCTCGGGCGCTGCGAATCGTGCTCTTAGCGCAACTACGAAGTACCAAACGGTCCATGACTACACGACGCACGCGGACAATCGCACGGGACGTAAGGAACAACGAGTTTAAACTCTTCATTGACACCGACAAGTTTGAGTTTAAATTTCTAACTAACACGGAAGAACAGAGTTCATTACAAACAAAAGGCACAGGCGCCAAGAAACCACTCGCAGTGGGGGAAGCAAGCACTTAGCCGCGCTTGAAGCTTTCCGCGAAGGCGCGAGCGACGGCACGAGCCTGCGCCTTAGCCGTGGCGTGCTCACCCGCAGGGACATCGCCGTTCACCACGGCTAGGAGTGGGAACCCGGGCACCGGCACCGGCGTGTTCGCCAGCACCTCCTCCAGGGCCGCGGCTATGGTTTGCCGCCCCTCATCCTCCAGGACCTCCGCCACCCGGGTGTTCGAGCCGCTCGGAGAGTCAACCACCCCCGCATGGCGAAGGCATATCCGATCGCGCCACGGTCAAGGGGCTCCGGAAGACGAGGCAAACCCGCCTCGGAATAGCGCCGACGAAACGGCCCGGCGCACCTCGGCAGCCGATCTCCGTATGCGTCCGCGCCGCCGTGGCCGCCTACGTCGCCCGCTCGCTCAGCTCAACGCGCCGAAGCTCGGATTCCTCAAGCCGGGACCGCGCCTCGCCGAGCTGCCGTCGGAGGTCATCGCCATCGCCGCGGCGGAAGAGCCGCGACCCGACTTCTTCGGCCGGGCCTCCAACCGCTCGACCCGCCGGCGGTACTCATCCCGGCTTTTCTCCATCGCCTTAAGCTCGACGGCGAAGGCCTTCCGGGCCCTCGCGAGAGTTTCCTCGCGGATGCGGTGCGCCAACCCGTCGGCGATGCCGCGGACCTGCTCCTCGCCCCGAGCGAGACGGGCCGCCTCCGTCTCCAAGGCTTCCTTCCGGACGGCGGCCTCATTCTCACGAAGCCGGACCTGCTCCTCCCGGGAAGCCGGGGCGCCCTCGCGTCCCCTAAGCGCCGCCTCCCGGGAGGCCAAGGAGTCACCGACGCGCCGCACCCTCGCCTCGGCCGCTCCGACGGCCCGCTCCTCGCTCGCCCGGCCGCAGCCTCCCGAAGGGCAAGTGCGCCGGCACGCTCCTTCGGCTCCTCCTCGCGAGCCGCCGCGGTCACCTCGCGACGGGTCACGGCCGCCTCGCGGAGGTCCATGTGGGCCTCCGCCTCCTCCAACCGCGCGCCGCGAAGCTGCACAGCACGCTCCCGCTCCAGGACGCTATGGAGGCGGTTCACGCTTTCAGCCTCGCGGGCCTTCGTGTCACGCAGCCTTCTCGGCGGCTCGGTCGCCGATCCCAGCAGACTTGGTCCAGCTCACGCCGGATTTCCTCCATGCGGCGCCGATATCGCCGTCGGGCCGGCTTCATCGCCGTCTCCAAGGCCCGCCGTGCCTCCGCCACCTCCGCCTCGCGCTCGGCCGGCGCGGCCTCCCGGTCCTCCAGGGACGCATCCGCCTCCTCCACGGCCGCCTTCATGGCAAGAAGCGACCGGGTGGCCTCCCCGAGCACATCGCCAATCTTCCGGCGACCCATGCCGCCGGAGCGACCCGAAGGTGACCCGCTCCGACCGCGTCTAGCGCGCCCACGGCCCCTACCGGCGGCAGCGGTCGACGACGTGTCTCCGCCGACCACCGTTCCGGCTCCGACCGAACGTGCGGAGGGGAGTCATTCCCCTCCAAGCACTATAGGGTCGGCGGCGCCGGCACCCGGCCGCGGAGTGGAAGATCGGGGTGGACGCCGGCGGCGCCGATCGGAAAGCACCCGCACGTCCCCGGCCGGAGGAGGTGACACCCGGCCAAGGTCGGCCCGACGAAGCACCCGCGTCCTCCTCTCCGGCAGGGCGCCCGCAGCCTCCTCGCCGGCGAGGGCACCCGCGGCCTCTTCTTCGGCGACACCGGCAGCCACCCCTCGGGAGTGCCCGCGACCTCCTCTCCGGCGGCGCCTGCGACCACCTCCGCGGGATCGTCCGCGACCTCTTCCTCGGGGCACCAGCGGCCACCCCTTCAAGGGCACTCGTTACCCCTCCCGCGCCGTCCTCCGCTCCGGCCGCCGGAGCCGCACCGGCCGCCTTGGGGTCCAAAGGGACCAGGTCCGGGTCCGGTTCGATCCGGACAGCTCCGCAAACAACGCAAATCGAACACATTTCGCAAACCATCGACCTACGATGAGACGAAGTACGAGCACACCGAGCACGCACCTTAAGTAAAAAGAGAGGAAAGCTTCCTACCGTCGCGCGTCCACCCGGCCGCTTGCACCGGTGCGGCTGCAGGGGACTTCTCCCGTGGAGCGGCCCCGTCATCGGCGCCGGCGAGCCTGCCGGCCCGCTTTCGTGGAAGACGAGCGGGCCCGGAGGAGTCGGAGGAGGAGGGCGACGGAGACCTTTTGCCTTTGCCCTTGTCCCGCGCGCCGGAGCAGGCCTCGCAGCCGCCGGGGCTACCGCCCGGAGCCGGAGGCGCCCCGTGGGCGGCCGTCGCACCCGGCCGGAGGAAGGTGCGACCCCGGTACCCGGAGACCGAGGCGGGAGCCGGGATCGGGTCAAGAAACCCGAGCGGCCCCGGTCGGGGCATGCTCGTCCGAGACGGCGCGCTTGTTCGCCGACCGATGAAGGGGCCCGGCACCTTCCGGTACGCGAAGGAGGCGGGCCACTTCTTCCCGGCCGGCATGGAGTAGGCGTATCGCTCGCGGCCTCGGGCAGGTCCGAGCCCGCCCCGTGCGAGTGCGGCCGGCGAGGTTGAAGTCCCGGTACATCCACGACGGGACCGACCTCCGGCAAAGGGGCGCGATGTTGCGCTCGAGGAAGTCGTGCACCACCCCGCGCGAGTCGAGCCAGCCGCGGCGAGCGCCGCGATCCGGTTGACCACCGGCATCATGCCCTCGGGAAGGCGGGGCACGGCGTCCCGGACGGCCAAATGTTGGGCCGGGACCGGCGGGACGCGGAGGCGACGAAGGTCCTTTTCGTACGGCACCACGAACCGGGCCCTCTTCCACGCCTCCACCTTGTTGCTCGGGCGAGTACTCTATGTACCCGCCGTCGGGCCGGCGATCGACCGCACGTATCCGATCACCTCCGAGGCGTTGGTGAGCGTCATCTTGAAGTAGCGTTGGAATATGGGGAAGCACGGCTGCACCCCCACAAATCCCTCGCACAAATGGGCGAACACGGCCAACGCCGCGACCGCGTTCGGCGTGAGGTGCGCCATGCGGATCCCATACTCCCGGAGCACCTCCGGGAAGAAGTCGGAGAAGGCGGGGGAACGGCGCCGGCGATGACGAAGGATACGAAGTGGAGGATCTCCGCCCTCCGGTCGGCGGCGGCAAAGGCCCCCCAACGCGAACCGCCCCATCACCGTCCACCGGCGAGAAGGGCGAAAGCCGCGACATGTCGACCTTGGCGTCGGGCAACTGCGCCGTTGGCGGGGCATCCGCCGACGGCGAGCGCGCGCGTGAACCGTTGCGGCGGGGGAGGACCTTCGGCGGGCCATCTTGACGGCAGCGGCGACGGCGACGAAGCGGCGGCGCGGATCGGCGGAGAAGAAGGCGAAGGGAGCGCGGCAGCAAGAAGGAAGTTGAGAAGACGGAAGGCGAAGGGCGAAGTGAAAAACGTGCCGTGGGCAACCGGCCATCCCCCTATTTGAGCGCGGACGCCGCCCGGCCCACCACACGCGAACCAAAGCGACGCGACGCCTCGGGGCGGTCGTGCTCCGGCAGCCCAAGCGGCTCCGATTCCTTCGAGAGCTACGCCCGGAGCGACCCAAACGGCGCCGGGCACCGGCGGGTGGCCCCAATCCTCGCTCCGACCCCGCGGGTCGGCGACCGGGCGGGGGCTCCTGTCGGTGTAGGGGATCGGGGTCCCCCTAACCGCGCGTGGGCCGCTTTCGGCCCACGAACGAAGACGAAGGCCGCCGGGCGGGAAGTCCACGAAGCCACGGAGTCCACGAAGCCACGAAGTCCACGAGTCCGCGAAAGCCGGAGGAGCGGGAGCGCCGGAGGGAGAACGAAGCTTCGCGGTAGTTTCCTCCGGCGACCCAACCACCCGAGTTAATGCGGCACTCGAGTGCTCGTGGCGACGCCGCGGCCCGACAGGACGTGCGCGCGTCTTCCCCGTGCGCCGCGTCTCGGGAAGCCACGCAGCTACGGTGCCGGGAGGGCTCTCGGCCAATGAGAAGGGAGAGATTGGGAACGCGAACCAAGGGACAGAGACCGCAACGGATTTGTGTCGGGATCGTGTCGGAATGTTCCAGGAGGGACCGGACCCCCACCGGTGCCCGGTACCTCCCCGGTACTTGTACGATACTCCCTCCTGGCCCTATAAAAGGAGGGGGTACCCCCATGTAATGGGGGGCTTCTTTTCGAATACACACACAACAGGACGTAGGGTGTTACGCATCTTGCGGCCCGAACCTGGATAACTCCCGGGTTCTTACTCATTTCAATCATCTACGCTAACGCGCGAGCAAATCCGTGCTTCCCGAACCTATCCCAAGGGAGCCTTGACGGGCCCCCATTTGGAGGTGTGCTCACACACCGACAAGTGGTTAGGCCTACCGAGAGATGGACTGTTAAGAAAAGAAAGGAACAGCGGAATATACCAACATTCATCTTTGTGTACATGATAAAAAGTCATCACTTATTTCAAATATAATCCACATCCTCACATAAAACGTGCAAGACGGAGAATATTAGTAGATTGCAATATATTTTGTACAGTAGTTTTGATGCCGAGCTCTAAAATTGTTCAAGTGGCCTCACGGAGGGTAAAAATGGTAGTACTAAGAAAATATGGGTAAATCATTCATCAATTATCAAAAACAGTTCTTGGGCTTAAAACAACATTCATGTGGCAGCGTTCGTGTAGGTAGTGAGACACACATGGTGATTTTGTGAATCCTCTTTCAGTAGATGTAAGATCTGTGAGCGTGTGTTCAAAGGGTGAGTAACCATGCATGTATGTGCCAAAAGGTTGGAAGAAAATGTTAGTACATGGAACATCCATTATCTTTTTATTTCCTTCCAACCACTCGTAGATGGAAGAAAATGTTACTACATGGAACATCCATTATCTTTTTATTTCCTTCCAACCACTCGTAGATGGAAGAAAATATTACTACGAGGAATGCCAAAATGAAGAGGAAAGAGACATGTGGACTTGTGGGCTTTAGGAGTTTTCCATGTACATAAAAAAAATTATGTCATGAATGAAAGTTTTCCCTTCAAAAAAGAAAATACGACCCCAAGGAGTCAAAATGTTTTGTCCAGTGCTCAATATTAAACTTTTTGGCCAAGCATTTGGATGGCGCATCAATGCAAAGCCATCGCAAACTTTGAATGACCTAGCACATATGGATTGATTCTAGCCGCTCGGTTTGGAAGTCTCCATGGCGGCAGCTGGCTTTTACATGTCCAAGTATATGGCTTGGGTTGTAAGTTTAGGACTCGCTGCTCTGACCGAGCCGTTTTCTTTTTCTTGAAAGGTCCTGACTGAGCCGGTCAAAGGCCAGAGTCGTGAAAGATGATTTGACTCTTGCCAAGCTAACTGTCCGTGTGGTAGGTACGATCGTCCGTCCGTTGACTCCTGCCCTGATGCGGCGTGCAACCATTCGATCGTCTGGCTTTGCTGGTGAAAAGGATGCTAATCACATCTGTCCTGTGCTGTTAGCATAGATTGAATTGAATACGCCAATATGGCAACCCGTATCGTTTCTGCGGATCGAATTGAATACACCAATTTGATCACTGTCTATATGACGTCAAGTTGGCGACATCTTAACAGTATTGATTGTCTGCCTGCCTGCCCAATCACAGGGTTTAGTTTCTCTCTAGAATTTTATTTCTTGAGACCTATACTACTATAGAGACGTGATCTCCTCCGATCCGCGCCAAAATTCCTGCACGCATTCCAAACAGCTTTGATGCTGATGAAGCTCCATTGGCTCCCATCAACCCTCATTTTGCACCATGTTATAACTTAAGATCGAGATGCCCCACCTGACGCAGAGATTGTACCTAATGCCAGAAAAAAGGGAAACAATGCAATTTGCGGTGATAATCAAAGCGGCCGGCGTCTTATCAAGCCGGTATCTCGCGCACTATATAGCACTGCCATCGGCTTAACCCTGCAGCCCACTAGACCCACTTGTATAACCGCAAGTACACGTTTTATTACTTCAGTGAGCAGATTAATCAGTGGCCGCCGACAGCTAAAGCTAGCAGGATTATGCAGCGCAACTTGAGCAACAGGACCATGCATGCATAAAAATGCCAAGGAAAGGGACACCAGCTGACCACCAGCAGCAGGGAGATGTTGCCAATCTCAGGCTGCCTCTGATGTGGAACGATAAAGTTCAACAGGCGATCCCACATTCAGGGTGGCCTTTTATGGCCTGTGATCCCAGCTGTCTGGCAAAAACAAAATAAAATACATACTACTACTATATACATCCAGCTCTCTTGGGATGGAAGACGGGGCGATATTAGATCGAGTACGGACAACTTGCAGGAAGGACGCAACTTGGGCGTGCTGCCGGATGCGCGCATGGCAAGTGGACGCCTTCGTTCAGTTCAGCAGCAGCTCCGGTTTTAGCAGCTCAGTTAAGATATTCACTTGCGGCTATAGTTACGGCGGTTTTAACAATCTCATTAAGATTTTTTTAAAAAAAATTCGAGGATACAGAAACATGGACCCGGCCTATTTCATTAAATGGTCAAACATTCAGCACCAATTCATTCACACTCACATCATCCACTCTCCTTACAACCGGCTTGACCGGCATGATCAAGCAACATACTATCTCGTTAAGATTTGGCTAGCACTTTGTTGGCAAATTCGTTCAGCTGATCACAAACGGTTCTCTGTTGGCAAACTCCTGGTCAGTCTGGCAACCGGCTGCCACCTCTCGCGATTAGCAATAGACTTTTGACGCCGTTGGTTCGTTCCTCGCTCTCCATTCTGTGATGAAAGCCCTTGCGTCATGCATCAGACTAAAGGGATGGATTAATGCTACTTCTCGGTTTCACACACGCACTAGTCTTCTTTGACCTTGCAGAGGGATGAAAATGAGGTTAGAGACAATGTGAGACTATATCAAGCAACTAAAGTCTGTGTCGCGCTTAATAATATGCTCAAACACCAAATGAGTTGTGCAAGACTTTAGACCCCGTTCGTTTCTCGCCTCTAAAATTTAGCGACTCGTCACATTAAAGAGAATCTTATTATTTATGAATTCGACCAATTTAATGAGAAAACCCTATTGACAGATTGATGCTAATTTTTGAGATGAATCTAATGAGTTTAATTAATTTATATTTTGCTAAAGTGATGCTACAGTAATCGTCTTCTAATCATGGCTTAATTAACCTTATTAGATTCGTTTCGTAAATTAGTCTAGGGCCTGTAATTTATTTTATAATTAAACTTTATTTAATACTCCTAAATAGTAAGATTCTTTTTGATATGACAGCTATAAAATTTATATCCCAAAAAGAGCCTTGCGTTTCTCTCTTTCTGCAACGTCTCAGAGCACCAGCCTGAACAGGGTATTGAAGCCTCTGTGCCTGCTGGTGGGTTGTTCAGTTAGCAGCTGCTCCCTGTCTGCACACCGCTGGCCTCTACCTCTAGTAGGAGTCCAAGGCTCCAGGATCCAGGCCAACAAAAAGTAACAAAACAAGGGTGTGTTCGTTTTCGGGATCTAAACTTTAGAGTTGTCACATAAAAAGAATCTTACTATTTAGAAGTATTAAATAAAGTTTAATTATAAAATAAATTACAGGCTCCTAGACTAATTTACGAGACGAATCTAATGAGGTTAATTAAGTCGTGATTAGAAGACGATTCATCGTAGCATCACTTTAGCAAAACATAGATTAATTAAGTTCATTAGATTCATCACGAAAATTAATATCAATCTGTCAATAGGGTTTTATCATTAAATTGATCGAAATATTCATAAATAGTAAGATTCTCTTCGATGTGATAATCGTTAAATTTTAGAGAGTAGGAAACGAACACACCCCAAATCAATCGGGCCGGTCCAAAGTAAGCAGCCAGGCGGGCCTTCAGCCCAAAGTCACGCACAATCTGTTTAATGTTTTTCGGGAAGAAGTCCGATTTAGGCCCTTTAACTGTTGCGGTTGTTTGGTTTTCATTCCTCGGTTACAAAACCAGGCATGACGAGTCCCTCAACTCTTGATTCCGTTCGATTTTCCTCCCTCGACGTTTTGACGGTGGTTTTGACTGAGGTGGCATATGGGCTTACCCGATGACACATTATTTTTTCTTTTTCCCCTTCTCCCTCTCTCTCTCTGCGAACATCGCCGTCACTTCCTCCCCGCTTCGGCTACCCGAGCCGCCACCGGCCTTACCTCTCTGCTCGGCTCACCGACCACGCCTCGCGCCGACGCTCGCCGAAGCGGCCACATCGAGATCCGTTGAGGACGAGTTCCGCGGCAGATCAAGCTCCAACAAACCGATCCAAAATATGCACCTCATCCCAATACAACGACCGCACCGCGTTTAGGAACTCCTATCTCAACTCTACGGCAACGCAAGAAAGGCTTTATGACGGTGGGATGTGAGCTCCATGTGACGGCCATGGCGGCACAACAACACACGGTCCGGACACGACTTCAAGCACCGAGCAGCTCGGTCCTAAGAGGAAATAGGACTAGGAAGGGATGGGCGTGCTCACTACTAAACTTGTTGGCCTGGTGCTGGACGTCGCGGTGGTCGGCACCGAAGAAGACGAACGACGTTCTTGACTTGCTACCGCAACTTGAACGCGCTACTACCCGGAGCGGCATGGGCAGCGTTCCATACTCGTTCCCATACTCGTGCACACAATTTGTACCCGAAACTTAGGCAGGAAAAGGCGACACACGAAAGGGGATAACGAACGGTGATCGGCTCTAGACGAGGCTCACCCGTCACCGTGAACGGTGATCGGCTCTAAACGAGGCTCACCGATCACCGGAAACAGACGAACGACGACTTTGGGAGCCCGAGTTCAAGAAGTATCTGCACCAGCTCCACGGTGACTAGGCAGCCAACGACGTAGGCGTTCACGAGCTCCTGAGCGACGATAACAATCTGGGTCAAGACATGAGAAGAAGATGCGACTGATGACTGAATGATGAAGGTATCGACCAACGGCTGACCGGAGGAGATGTAGTCGACGACAAACATGACGTGTCATCCTGACAGGTGGGTCCCACATGCCATATCACCTACAGTCGTTGTCGAAACCGCAGAGGAATGAAAACCGAGCCAAAACAAGAGTGAAGAGTTGAATGACTCATCCTACCCGGTTTTGTAATTAAGAGAGAAAACGACCATAATAAAAGTTAAGTGACCTATATATGGCTATATCGGACTTCTTTCGTTTTCGAGAGCAACGCAACGGGAAACTTTGGGCCTCGAAAGGACGCTCTAGCGAGCCCAGAGATATCGGCCCACTAGGAGGCCTTGAAGGAAGCGGAGAGAGAGGAGAAACGGAGTCGAAAGAAAGCGGCGCAGCGCTCTTGCCGCGACAAGAAATTTCCGGCCCGTCGTCTCTTTTCTCCCTCTATCTACCTGTGACCCTGTGTTAGGCGGCGGCGCGGCGGCGGCGTCGGAGGAGATGCTGTCCGGCGACATCCCCCGAACCAGACCATCTACCTCAGGAACCTCAACGAGAAGCTCAAGAAAGAAGGTAACCGCACTTCTCCGTTTCCGCCTCCCCCGCGCGCTGCCGATATCTGAATCCCTCCTGAAACCCTAGGTTCCCCGATCTGGGATGTTGCGCGCTGTGGCGTTTTTCCGGGTTCGATAGGTCCTCTCACGCGGCGTCTAGAGAGATGGAGCTTAGGAAGGTTTTCTAATTTTGGGTATAGTGGCTGACGAACTCGCTAAGTTTTTTCTTGGACTCTTTCATGCTTTGGCTAGAGCCTACGCCAGCCTCTAAGATGGAAACTACGTGATGCCGTCTGTATCGAGAAGTATTAATGATGTATTCAGATGATTTTTGATCCAGGACAACTGGTCCAATTCGCAGAAGTGTTGCCTCCTTTCACTTGACACCTTTGCCACCAGACCCTGCTTAAAATTAGTTCTTCAGAAGCCACTAAATTATAGTACGACTTAATATCATGTTGGCTATTTTATACTGAATGTGTGATCATCATTGCTGCAGAATTGAAGAGATCGCTCTATGCATTGTGCTCCCAGTATGGAAGAATACTGGATTTAGTGGCCTTGAAAACTCCCAAACTGAGGGGACAAGCATGGGTGGTGTTTAGCGAGATTACAGCTGCTACCAATGCCTTCCGTGGACTGCAAGAATTTGACTTCTACGGAAAAAGAATGGTGAGCCTCAGTTTAGTTATACCCTGCACCTTTTATCTCATGTTGTTGTTCCATTCAGATAACCATGATGGATATACTTCCCCTCCACTCCCCCCCCCTGACTGTATATGTTTAGTACAGAAATTCTTTTAAGTGTTCAACAAACGTGGTACAACATAGATTAGTTCTAGGGTTTGCATTTCATGCAGCAAAGTTGTGCAATAAATAATCTGTACAGGTTTTGGCCAATCATTTGGTGTAAATCCAACTTATTAAATGTTTGTGATGCTGCACTTTTTGATTTGTTTTTTATTTACTATTGTTAATTTGTATTTTTTTTACTAATATGCTGGACCAGTCAGGCACGATTTCTTGTACTCTATTTTTTTCTAGGAGAAGGTTGAGGATTTCCTTCTCCATTCATGTTTATTTCTATCTTGGTAGACAAACTGCTGTTTGATGTTTATTTCTATATATGCATTTTTAGTTTCAAGAAATGGTGTGGATATGCAATTCTACATATTGTTTTCACCGAAGCACATCTATAGGAGATACATTTGATCTCTTGTTAAATACCTAATTTGCATGGTCCATATCTATGAATACTGGTGCACATCTATACGAAATCAGATCTTTGACAATGGGTTTTGATGACTTCCTAGTGGTCAGGGAAGCGTTAGCTCATCCTTTCGAATGTCTGATTTACTCTCTCTTGCCCCAGTGGCTTTTTGCTTGTTCTAAATAGGTATTTGACCCGATTTTATACTCATCTAGTAAGCACCACTTGCTCCTATCACACCTTCATTCTCTTATCTGGTTATTAATTACTTTAAGAAAGAATTTAGGATTCTGTTTGATACTACTTGCTTGTCAGTTTTGGGTGTTAACTCCACTTGCTTGTTTTCTACACGTACACAGCAAGTGCAATACGCAAAAACAAAATCTGATTGTATTGCAAAAGAAGATGGTACTTACGCACCTAAGGAGAAAAGGAAGAAGCAAGAGGAGAAAGGTAGTTCTTTTTTCACATTCCCACTATTAATGGTTCGTCGTCTTTTCAGATGTTGCAACCTGTAAAGGATTCTGTTATACATGTTAGGATATTGCTTGACAGAAGCGTTAATGAATTGTACTCTTTCATACTGGTATTTCAACATTAGAGTCATCAAACCATGTCTAGCTGTGATTCTGATGATTTTGACATCTCTTGTGTTTTACATTGATGCCTTGCCTTGTTAACTGCTAATGTGCACTGTACTGTCTAGTAATCTACACTTTCTTGAGACAAAAGGGGCCTATTGTTATAAAAGAGCACAGATTATTCTGGAATATTGGCAGAGCATACCTTGTTCTTTATCCATATATTGCGTTTCAGTAGCCTATACATAAGTTCATTTTTTCTTTTCTTTTTTTCACGGGAGAGTAAACTGCACTATTTTCTAAAATTGCATGCGACTATGGTTTTGTTCCTTGTAAAAATCCAGGGTCATTATTTAAGTTTAAGGATCTTACAGAAGACAGCCTTGAGAGACATGGAATTTTAGGCATATTTAATTTTAGTCCAAAGATGAGGTCAGCTGTTACCTTTTTTCCATGTCAGAGCCTATTATCATCTGGCACATACTTATTTGAATTTCCAAACTATATATTAGGTTGACAAAGGGAAACATTCATGTCGATGTGTCCTATTTCTTTAGTTCACATCTGAAATTTGTTCCATCTATTTGATTTGTTTCTGTTTGTCATGGTTGATGGTTCTACATCCACTTTGGAGTTTGTTAAGCCAACTGCCAACATCACCTTTACCTTGATGCTTACATCTTCAAATGTCAAAAATGTACATTTACCTTTTTCTATTTGCCTCTTGTTTCATTTTTAGCTGCTGAGAAAAGGCGACGTGCAGAAGAGACACAACAGTCTGGTCCCAATGCTGCTGCTGCCCAAAGCAATGGAAGTGTAAGTTTGTTGCTCTTTCTGCCATTTTGATTGACATCCTCTTCGTTTTACAGAGAAGAATAGACAAAATAGGACCTGTAAAATGCAGGCATGAGCTTTGTACTTCTTAGTCATAGTGCCCAGACTCAACTCTCATTATGCTATATGCTACTTATCAATAAAGTTTAGATTGCAGTTTAAATATGTATGTGGACCCGGGCTCAGAACTATTCAGAACTATAAAATATTTGCGTAGAGGAGATGTTAGATAGGGATTTTTAGTATGTAGAAGAAAATGGAGTCTGACACGTGCATCTATAGGCTGTTCTGTCTGACTATATAGCTGTCTGATTACCACCATCTGATTTCAGCATTGACAGTGAGTATCTACGAAAGTATTCTCTATTGGTGAATAGTCTTTGAATGACCCTTTGTTTGGGCAATGCGAGTAGTAGACGGTGGAAAATAAATAAGGAAGCTATTGTCTACTTTGTATATTGGCGTGTTCGTTGATTATTGAAGAGCAGGATCTGTGTTTCCATATTTTTATACTTTAGGAACATGAGGTCAACTGTTCTGATAGAAAAAAACTGCATTCAATGATAGGCTAGCCCAAATATAATGAACAAACAAGCTCACTGATACACTATTCATGATGTGGATTCTAATGGCATAGTAGCTTCCAAGTTACGTATCATATATTTCTATATATAGACTCAAGAATGTTCCTCACCTTTGTTATCTCATTATGTACAATTTATGTGAATAATAGTGGACGCTGGCTAGCTTACTGCATTTAAAATTCACATTTCGAAGACTTGAAACTTTGATATTTTTTAGTGATATTTAAATGAATTATAGGATTTGGGATCTGTAGCTCAATTGATAGGTTCTTCTTGGGCCTTGCAATCATCTAATTGAGTTCCTTATTCAACTTCATCGCAGGGAAATCAAGCATCTCGTCAGGGCAAGGTTCCACAAGAGGAAGCTGCTCCTCCAAATAATATCCTCTTCATCCAGAACTTGCCCAATGAGACCACACCCATGATGCTTCAGCTCCTGTTCCAGCAGTACCCTGGCTTCCGGGAAGTCCGGATGATTGAAGCAAAGCCAGGCATTGCTTTTGTCGAGTTTGAGGATGACAGCCAGTCCACTGTTGCAATGCAAGCTCTCCAGGCTTTCAAGATTGCTCCGGAGTATCCAATGGTTATATCATTCGCCAAAAAGTGAATGATCCATGTGGTTGCCAGGCAGCCCAAAAAACCTGTACTTGTAAGAATTTTTCCTCTTGTCTCGGAATCAAGCTGCAGTATCAACTTTCTGAGCCTGTATTTTTGGAAAGCACTTGCTTAGTTTAGAAGCTTAATTCTTGCCACTTTAAATCAGATTTGGTCTTCAGTCTCTGTGAACCCTGCTTTTGTTCGTATCAAGTCTGGTATTGTGGCCTAGGTCTAGAGGCTACATTTTCTTTTTCCTACAGTAGTAGAATTGAGACGAGTCATGGGCAGTATCTCTCGCTTGAAGGCGAAGAGAAAATCATGCCCCTATATTCCTCCCTTTGCCCCTGGTCAGAGATGAATGAGGTGTATATGCCATAGTATATTGCCAGAATCAGAGGTGTCGCTCCCCAGTAGTTGCAGGCATGATTGTTTGAACAAGTATTCCCCTAGTAGTGGGATGGTAGGTTTCATGGCCCTTTTTCTAATGAAAAGGCGTGCAACCTCCTACTACAACTATTTGGCCATTATGGGATTGTTGTTGCATTCGTGGCCCTCAATTAGGTGCATGGAACCATGAATGAGTAGCTTTGAAGTAGATGAACGTATGTGTCCATGCGACCCATGCATTGGCATGTTGGTTGTGCTGACTGGTCGGCAAGACAGGCAGAGGCTCCCGTGTGCCCGTATTTTTCGCTTCTTTTTCTAGGTGTGCCTTTGTTCGTGCCCACTCGTGCAACCTATACTGCTGTGCTAGTCTTATCTATTCGGTATAGGCGGCCGGTAGGGCTGAGTTTTTGTCCTTGGTCTGGGCACCGTTTGTTCTGGCAAATCGAATACGAAATCTTGTAGCCTTGTGAGTAGTGTTTCTTTGTCGTGTAATGACGGGTGGGAGAAATCATGTGACCTGAGATGGCATCTTACAGTTGTTCCGTCTATAAGAGGATTGACCTCTTTCACCGGAATGTATTGCGTCATTCGTGCTTGATGTAGTGTGTCCGTTCTTAATGAAATCAACAGACAACACTAAAGCGATAGTAAAGTCATACCAATCAGGAGTTGTTAGTAAATGCTATTACAGTAGTAGTACTATGCTATTACAGTAGTAGTACTATGCGCGAAGATTTGCATGGGAAGCTCGCGATATCGGTAGTTATAACTGCTCTGTTTCGCCACCTCTGCAGGACGCTGATGTCCCTTCGTAAAATAACAACCAGATGGTGTGCTAGGAGACAAAGAAATCGTAAGCAATCTCTTGGCCGTATTCTCTCATCCGTGACATTGGAAAAGCGTATGGGGAAGTGGAAAAGTTGCCAACAAAACATATTCGTGTGATGACGCTGCTGCAACAATGATGTACAGTAGCGATTACGGTGATAACAGCTGCCATGGCCACGCACGATGGGTCATCGTTTGCAGTCACATCGGCAGGCTGCCATTTTGTCCGCGTCATTACTCGAACTTGAGGTGCTGGAACATTTTGGGAGGAATCGACTACTAGGATCATGAAACACGCACGGACGCAGTAAATTGGCGCACGATCACAGGTTTCACACAGTGGGGTTAGCAGCTTCATTAACCTGATCACATGCACTACGACGCTGGAGGAGCCGTGGGCCCCAGCAATTCGGTGGGACCACCGTTGTGGGCCCCACGCGGCCTCCCCTAGAGGAAGCGAGCACAAACAAATTCACGAGATGGAATTAGCCTCCACAGCTCGTAACACCTCCCTTCCTATCTCTTCTTCCTTCTTTCTCGCTGATTAGTTGACACCCCTGCAAGTACGAGACAGCGTGCCGGAGGAAGAAGAAACAGGAAGGCCACGCCGCCTCGCCGAGGAATTGGCGGACGGAGAAGAAGCTTCCCTGCCACGACAGCGAGGAAGAGGTGGAGGGAAAAGGCCCCATTTGGGCTGGCTCCTGAGGATCGCGGGCAATGCCCCTGTCGCGGTACAAGGTCGGCAACGAGTACGCCCTCGGCGGCCGCGACCTCTACCGCGCGGCCGACCAGCACGACCCGGAGGCTGTCCTCGATGGCGTCGCCATGGCCGGCCTCATCGGCGTCCTCCGCCAGCTCGGCGACCTCGCCGAGTACGTGCACGCTGCCCTTTCTGCTCTCCTTGTTTGTCTGCCATATGATTGTTGTTCTGTCCCAGTTCTTTCGATTGCCGCCGCTTCTGGTTGCATGCGAACATCTTCTTCTTTCCGATGAATGAGTTCTTGGTGGCATGCATTTAGAGTTGTTGCGTCACGGTTCTTGGGTCAACTGTGGATACTTGATTTATTTCGTAGTAGATCACCTAATGCTTTTGTCACGAACAAAATGGTAGGTTGTGGAAATCCCCTTGCTTTTGATAAACGGTAGGTGACTGATGTATTAGCCGTTTGACTTTTCAGGTGATTAGCTCTGTTGATGACCTTGTCCTAGCTCAGCGACATAAAACATTGTTCTGTTATTATCACTCTCTTTCATGATTGTGATCGAGCAGTTTCTTGCCATTATAGCTCTCCTTTCCTTGAAGGGAAAAAATATTTTCTTCGCACTCATTGTTCTTATTAGTTTCTAGTACCTGGAGAATTGAAGTAAAGAAAGAGATCGAAATGCGCTTAAGTTTGATTATTGAATGCAGCAAAGCAGTCTGCATTTTGAGTAAAGAAGAATTTCAGGCATATGTGACACAAACTCATATTCTGATCATGATTCCCCATTGTTTTGCCTGCAGATTTGCAGCTCAAGTGTTCCATGGGCTGTACGATGAGGTTATGAGCACATCCGCGCGAGGGCATGGGCTCATACTCCGAGTACAGCAGCTGGAGGCAGAGCTGCCACTGCTGGAGAAAGACTCTTGCCACACAGACTACCTGTATGTCGCTTCTAACAAGGGTAAGTACAGAACAAAGTCCAACTTCTCCATAAACTCATCTTCCATTACCTCTGACGCCGTTTGATCCTTTTCACAGGAATTGAGTGGCACACAAATCTGAGCCTGGACAATGGGGTTGTGACGAGAGGCGACACGCCTCGCTTCATCATGGAGTCCATCAAGCAATGCCGTGGGCCTCCCAAATTGTTCATGCTCGACAAGTATGACGAGCTATGCCTATTGATCTGTAGCTACGGAAGCTTATGTGGTTTTTATCGAATCATGACGGCTACAGTGTTGTTTGGTGGGCAGGTATGATATCGGTGGTGACGGAGCGTGCTTGAAGAGATACACTGACCCGTCCTTCTTCAAGACGGATTCGGCATGTTCTAGCGTACTGCAGGAAGGAATCGAAAGAGAAAGGAGACCTCTTAGAGCCATGGTAAGAAACATAAAGTGCTGTTGCTGCAAGAAGTTCATATGTAATCGGTTAATATGCACATTATCAACCATTTAGTTATTTGATGAATCTTGTGTAAGATTGAAAGGTATCGATTTAATGTTTCTTCAGCTGAATGTTGTACACGCTTTGCATTACAATAGCAACGGTAAAGTATATTAGTTTCAATCTATTTGGGTAGGCTATACGTATGGTTTTTCTTTTAATTATAAAATTTAATTCAGTTAGCTTCACTAAAGAGAGATCCTTTTTATCTGAGATTTAAAGATTTGAACATTCATTTTCTTTTTGTTTCCCTCTTGTAGGAGATCAGGCCGAACCTTCAGAATGAGGAGATTTTCAGACCCCCAAGCCCAGCCAACACTGATTCCAAGTAGATGTCTCCTAAAATATCAAAAACATGTTAATATGTCTTTTATCTGCTAACTGGTTCTAAAGATATGTTACATTTTCTTTCTGCAGACTGGAATCAGATCTGTCTGGTCAAGCTTTGGATGATGTTCCTACTAGGCACAGACAATTGAAGTATCGGCGCCGAAATGGATCAGTGTTTCAAAACTTCAGACCATCTATGCAGAATCTTTATGACAAGGTTTCGTCAGAGGAGAAACTCCTAACAGTTGATCACTCAGAAGTGCGTATATCTTTGACTGATTCACCTAAATCAAACACTGAAGAGAGAGATGTCGTAGTAGACACACCCATCGAGATGGAGAAATTTAAGGGGGACCGTTCTGTCCTGGTTCGCAAGAAGAGATCTACTATTTCTGAAGAAGCCCTGTCGCGTTCTTCAGATGCTCGATCATCAGGGAGTAGCAAGGGGTACAACTCTGAAGTTGAAATCTACGTGGACGCACTAACCACAATGGATTCTGAAGTGGACACAGACACAGAACACAGGGAACAGCGGCACCGAACATTTGCAAGGATGGATTCAGAGAATACGCACTCTGATGCACATAATGCCGTGGCTTCAAGGTCTAGCAGCTTGGAGAGGAAAGACTCATTAGATGCTGCCTCAACAAGCGGAGATACCAGTGTTGAACACGAAGAAGCCAGTGTCTCAACACCACAGGCCAAACCACTTCCTGGTGAACATGAGAGGACTAGGTCTCTGGAGGAACTGTTTGCACAGGAAAAGCCTGCTTCTTGCGATCATGAAAGGACTAGTTCCTTGGAAGACTTACTAACGGAAAATGTCCATGCTTCAGGAGAACAAACCACTGACTGGAGCTGTAATGCAATTGTCAGTAATGCTGTATCCAACGTTGTACAAGATATCACCAAGAATGCCAAAGAAGCCAAGGAGAATTCCAACATTGCAACTATTTCGTTCAAGAAAATAGCAAGCAAAAGGTCCAAGTATGTTGGTGGCATGGAGTTGATTGCTTCAAAAGTGGGCATTCTGCCAAGAAAACTCTCTAAAAAGCATGATCCTTTCTCTGATTCCCTCCGGAGCATGGCCAAGCAACTGCTTGAGCTGAAATATGATGGCACTCAAGATACTGAATTATATGACTTCGAAGCAAATGATGAGGGAGTTAATGTCAAGTACCTGGAAATGTTTAGTCCTCCTGTTGATATTAATGAGAGTGTCATGCAGAGGATTCCTTCAGATTCACCTCATGATGATGTTAGTTTAAGAGAATGCCATCAGGAAGAAGTGAACCATGAATCTGAGCATGATCTTCCGCCTACTGACAGTCCCCAAGATTCAATCCCTGGTGATGGAAATGGATTCGAGGACTCCAACATTCACTACTTAACAAACATGGCATCAGCCATTTTTCCAGAGGAGAAAGTATGTGCAAGTACTGAATGTGATGAGCATTCAGCTACGTGCATACTCAACCACACATTGGAGCATGCTGAAGAGAAGATCGAGGAACATGCTGACAGTGAAGTTGCCGAGGATACTCATACTGAAGTTACTTCTGAAAATGCATCTGATATGGGTGAAGAATCAAAAGAAGCCAGCATTTGTGCTGGTCAGGTGGATGTCAAAGATATCAATGAAAGCAATGAATATGATGCATACATGTCAGATGATGAAAGCACCGAGCACATAGAAGAACAAGTGGTTTCAGATGATATGATCTCCTTGCCTGTTTTATCCAAGCAATCTGATGATAATTGCCAGATAACTCCAGCCACTCAAGCAAATGCAGATGATACAGCGGCATGTAAGGAGACTGAAAACTACACCCCTGAAGTGCATAACATCACATTGTCGGAAACACTGGCGGCGGTTGATATAATAACCAAAATGGTATCTGAGACAGGAATTGCCGGTGAAGCTGCGATGCCAGATAATGAACAGAACTACCCAGAAAGTACTTTTGGACAAGATACTGCAATCGGCAGCGATGGTGTTGGATGTCAAATTGAGCAAATGCTGCTGTGCAATTCATCAACGGTAACCTTACTAGAATCAACTGTAAAAGTTGAGGAAAACCATGAATTCGATGTGGTTGTGCATCAGGAAACACATAATTCATGCAGCAGCAGTACTGAAGTTTTTGGGGATCCCCTAGCTCCGGACTCCAGAGATGTTTTGGTGCCTGTCATCTCAAGCTTCGATTGGATGCTTAATGGTACAATGCAGAAGTCGTTGAATGTTCTTCCTACTCAACCAGCATACGGAAATATAAAAGTAAAGGGTTCATCTGAAGATACTCAAGATCCACCGCCGCTTCCACCTCTTCCTCCAATGCAGTGGAGAACAAACAAGCTTCAGGCAGGACCATCAGCTTTGTCTACAAAAATTGGTAGACCACCAAGGCCAAAACCTCCAGTAAAATACCAGGAAAGTGATGACAACTCTTCACTTGATGTAAGAAATAAAGTGGTTGCAGTGGTTCAGGAAAGTACTCTGCAGAATGGCTTGAGTTTGCAGGATGAAACAGTGCAACCAATGGTTTCTAATGAGCACGAGAAAAATCAACTCGTTAGCAAGGATTCTCAGGTAAATCATGAACAAGAAGGAGACAACGAGTATGATCTGCAGGATTCTAATTCATTTTCACCGTCAGAACTCACGCGTGTGCCAGAAATTGCTTCAGTAAAATATGAAAATGAGCTTATAGTTATCCCAGAAGAAGCATGGTCAGAGTTTGGTGATATAAAATTAATTTCAGAACAAGACGGAAAACACCATCTAAGCACTAGAGTTTCTGGCTGCAATGGTATGCACGCTGCCGGTTTATCAACAGAAAAGACAATTGAGAAGCATCAAACATATGGTGATCACAAAGAAAATGAATTTTCAGCTGCAGGTAGAAAGAAAGTAGCAGATTCAGAAGAAAACAAACCAAATGGGGCTCTTCAACACGATGTCATTCTGCATTCTGACTTGTCAACCGAACAGGCACAACAGGGTGATGGCGAATGCTTTGATTCTAGTGATAAATCAAGGGAGAGTTCCTCTGCACTAGAAGATGACCCAGCAAAGACACAGGCTCATTCGGTGCCAAGACCTCCTAGATATCCTCTACTTCCTGTTACATCTCATGACAGAAGCATGGTATGCATGACTAACTTCATGTTTTATATATATGCTTTGATTAAAATCCTCGCCTGATCAAATATTACCTTCTTGACCTTTTAGCTAAGAAAGGCTCCAACTTTGGTCCAGCCTTCAAGTAAGCCCTCGGATGAGAAGAACACTATACTAGAAGAGATAAAAAACAAGGTAAGCCTTGAAGGCTGCATCTAAGTTACATCCACAAACATTACAGTCAAATCACATTTTTAAAGGAATCCATGGAATCTACTCTAAAACAAGTCTACTTTACTACGCAGTCATTCAATTTGAAGCCTGTTCTTGCAAAGAGACCCAATGTGATGGGTGGTCCAAGAACGAACTTACAAGTTGTGGCCATTCTTGAGAGAGCCCATGCGATTCGCCAGGTTAAGCTACATAGTTTAGCTGCATTGCGTTATCTTGATACACTTTCAGTTGTTCATCGCTTTAACAGCATTGCGATTCGTTCTTGTAAAGCAGGCTGTTGCTGACGACGACGAGGATGAGGATAGCTGGAGCGAGTAGCAGATTAAGCGTTTTGACGCCTGAAGTAACCTGCCTACTCAGGTCTTGTGTGTTCATGATCTTGCGTGGAAGGAACAAATGACTGGATGCAATCAGTCGCTGAATACAGCGCTTACACAGCTGCTCGTTTGAAGACGAAGCTCAAGGAGATACAAGCAAGCACCATAAAAACAGTGTCTACTTAGAGATTGCTACGTATCGGAGGCCATCATGTGTTTATTATCTTTTGATGCGCCTTTGAAAGTTTGATGGGATATCGGAATGTATATGCGTCGTAGGACTAGTGTGATTTTTGTAACTTGAGTGTACAGAAAGAAGCATATATGGCAATATGTTCTGCATCTCAAACGTTCTTCTCCGGGAACGTGTACTTTGCTGGAGCTAAATTTCTGTGGAAGAGTTGGGCGCCGCAAAAAGCCAAGCTGTTCTTGTACTTCGCAATGCACCAACGCACCTGGACATCCGAGCGCCGCTACAGACATGGACTGCAAGACAATGCCGATTGTGCTATGAGCAATCAGGCCCCAGAAGATATTGAGCACCTCTTGCTACGTTGCCCGCTGGCCAAGGAAGTGTGGTGGGAGGCCCTCAGCGTCATCGGAATGCAGAACCGTTTCCAGGCGGACGATTCAAGCATCGCTGACACTTGGAACCGCCTTCGAGCCGGGCTGCCCAAAAGCCCACGAAAAGGGATGGACACTCTATTCATACTCATCAGCTGGCAGATATGGAAAGAGCGGAACGAACGTGTCTTTCGAAAGAAATCCTCGACCATGCAAGAGCTGCGACAACGGATCCAAGACGAAGCAAAATTATGGATCATGACAGGGGCGAAGGATCTAGGTTGTTTGATAGTGAGAGAGTAGGCCTAGGTAGTGTAATAGGTAGTCTGCGTTCAATCAAGCAAATCCTTGTAATGACTACCGGCAGCCACCTTTGATGGCCAGCGTTGTAAATGGTCGTCGACCAAACCCTCTTCTTAATACAAAGATATGCAGTCCTCCTACGTATTCGAGAAAAAATGTTCTAAAAAATGTTCTGCATCAATCTTAGCTTATATCCTTGTATAATATATGAAATGAAACTGCCAAAACCAAGCCATTTCAAGTGACCTCATTATGGTGCTGCAATTATGAAATTCTTATGCAAATATTACACTGAATTGTCGGTCTTCATTATGGAACTGCGAATGATAATTATAGTCTTGATTTGACATGTACATCAAGCTTCAAGCCTGATTCTACATGGATTAAAAAATGATATACTCTGGATTTTCCCGCGTGTCAGGATCTCACGAAGTCACCATGCCTTCGTCAGAACAATGGGTGGCATTTCCCATTCAAGAAATCCAAAATCCAAAGCGAAAGATAACGAAAAATCCCATAAAAAATTCCAGCTCTTTCTACTTCCGGATCCATATCCTCTACATTGATGTTGTCAATGCAGAGAAGATTTTCCTGGCATTAGTTCCTATCCGGACCATCCATGCAGCAGGGGAAGGCTATGATTGCCTTAGCCAAAAACAAAAAATAAATAAGAGACCAAGTGGAGGCGGGCACTCAGCAGCACCACCACGGTCACCGGCGGCGCCGTCGTCTGTGGGCTTGCCGTAGGCCGCACCACAACTGCACCCATCCGCGTGCTCGCCGGAGCGTGCACCCACACTTGCCTGTCCTCTTGGTCGTCGGTGTCCGCACTCACGCGGACGGGGGCGGACGCGCCCATCCTTGAATGCTCGCTGGAGACCAATGCGTCACTCGCCGTGCCGGATGTTCGCCAGACGATGCCACTTTGTACTAGGATGCTTAATTAGATAGGAGCATTGCGTACCGCAACAATGGACATCCCTTCTCGTCTTCTCCGCAATCCTCACGATTACTGAGTTAGGGTGAATTTGAATCCTCTACTTCCTACCACGCCACCAACTTTTCCACCTTTGGCAACGGAGGACCCTTCCTTTTCGCAGAAAAGCCCTCGCATTTCTTGCTAATCTGCATGGGCAAGCGCCTCCCGGCCGCCGTCGCCGCCGCCGCGGTCCGCTCCTACGCTCGCAGCCTCCGGTCACCAACCGCCGCTGAATTAGCCGGAAAGGCAGCGAAGACGCAGCCCGCTCCGCTGGATACACCCAGGAACGCCGCCGGGGCGGCCAGCTCCGGGCGGGCTGAGGTGCGGGATTTGGCGGCGGCGTGCGGGCTTGAGGATGACGAGCGGGTGCCACTCTCCGAGGTGGTCTTGGACTGCACGAAGCGGTGGTTCCAAGATGCGCTCAAGGAGGCGCGCGCCGGCGACGCCGCCATGCAGGTGCTCGTTGGCCAGATGTACCGTTTTGGGTACGGCGTAAACAAGAACGAGCACAAGGTGAGCACAAGGTTCTGCTGTCAAAGGAGCTAGCCTCTCTCTTCTTTTTAATATAGCTTTGGTTCTGGATCATGGCCTTTGGAGCATGACACTTATTTATGAATGGGGAATGGTTTCACCTTGGTTCAGTAATTCGGGATTGCTTGGTTAGATTTCATGGCTGCTCTTACTGTTATTCTAACATTTATCGATTCCAGTTCATGGGGTTCCTATATGATCGCTCCAAAACTACCTTTGTGATCTGTATTGAATTTTGTTGGACTGTCAGCTGCTCAGTTTGTTTGTCTTCTTGCTACCTTTGCTGTTGCAATGCTTGCCAGGGGAGAAATTAGTTTCATCAAGCTGTGCAGCTGTTCGTCGGGGTACTTGCCGGTTTGCAACCAGTAAAGCATAACAGACTTGTAACAGCCAAACAGAATAGAAGGGAAATCATAAGAAGTGGTCGGTGGAAGGCCTTAAAATTTCCACACTTGGGAAACATGAAGATTAGCGGTGAAAGATTTTGTTGTTACATGCTTCACTGCTTTTGCTGTTAACAGAATTTTTATAAATAACCTCACACAACTCTACCAAT
Organism: Chloris gayana; assembly: GCA_031894775.1. Taxonomy (NCBI): domain Eukaryota; kingdom Viridiplantae; phylum Streptophyta; class Magnoliopsida; order Poales; family Poaceae; genus Chloris; species Chloris gayana. The sequence continues at coordinate 68,200 of JAUNZO010004412.1, forward strand.
ATCAATGTTAAGATGCTGAAACAAGCAAGGCTGGTACCACTTTCTGGTTACCATATATTTGGTGTTTGATATTTACTTTGTAGAGCTACAGAAGTGCAAAGTAAAGGATGCATCTTAGTAAATTGTAAAATGTGAAACAACACCTTTGATTGCACAAGATCTTGTAAAAGAAAGAAATTATTAGGGGCACAAAAAGGTGCCAAAGGAAATTATGCACTGGAACTGGGAATAGTTGTTGCAGCAACCTAGAATAGGTTCAGAATCCAGTGGATGGGATATATGAGGCGTTTAAATATACAAATCAGTGTGGTCAATATCAGTTGTCACACATTTCTTTTTCAAGACAAGATTTCTATTTCTTATTTATAATACCATGAGCATTTCTGTTTTATCGTTACCAAAGTGTAATTGATTGGCCAATATCTTCATTATGTAGGCAAGAATTTGGATGGAAAAAGCATCACGCTATCGATCTACAGTCTGGAAAGTCAGCAGTAAACGCCCAGGTTCAGAGCCCACATCATACTTTCATTTCAACGTTTCAGGGCTCATTGGTGTCTTCATCTTTTCCAGCACTGTATAAATGCACGTCTTCTACTATTGGTCATACCTAAGAGATTCTTGTTTGCAGGGTACAATGCTAGTGACTCAGACTCAGATTCCGATGATGCTAAGCGAACGTGCAACTAACGAAAAAAATTCAGAGTTAATAACTTCAATGGCTGGGTAAGTTTGATGTTTCCTTATGTACCATTGTCATCAACTGGTGGTTAAGCATTATAAATTGAGTTAATTGTTAGTTCATTAGTACAATATACTTTTAGCTGAAAAATATTTCAGTTGGTAATAACATAGAACACACTACTTTGTAAAAGTGTCGATAGCTTATTATAGATAGATCTTTTGGTGTATGTGTAAGAGGTATCCCTGCTGGCAATTAATTTCCCTTGCTAATTGATTCAGATTCTGTCATATTGTCCTTATTTATGATATTTGATATAATGATATGTCATGGTCAGTATTGCATATCGTCGCCGCAACAATAAGTCGTAGATTAGTTGGATGCTTTGTATATTGATTAGTTTGTTTCAGTTTAAAGCTAAGAGATAGAGTCAGTTAGAGAGATAAAGATAGAGTCGTTTGTAATCAGGAGAGTCGGTTGTGGATTGTGCCTCCCTTGTTTATAAAAGGGACCGTCTGTTATGAATAAAGCAAGCAGAAGTTTAGTTCCAATCTACCTCTCTGTTCTCTCCCTTCGTCGGTGGTGCGGCGAGCCGATCACGACTCCTCCACGCCGGCAAGGTCCAGGGCCGCGCCCTCCGACAAACCACGATTATCCTCTTCGCTCTAGCTCGCAACCCCGCCCACAAATAGGTCTGTGACATGATATGAATCATCCTTATTTTTCTTCCATCTTGCGGAATTTTAGTATTATCTTCTAACGCAAAAAGGCAAATGTCAGACTTCTAGTTTGATTTTTTGGAAAATACTAAATCTTGTTTTGTGAAAAAAAAGGGAACCAGTTTATAATTTTTTTTCGACCTAGGATTACCCAACCCCACCAAATGGCGGGGGCCACAAAATACAAAGTTCGTTTGGAGTCTGTTACCGAAACTGAAAAAACCCGATTCGCACACGCCTACTTCCTCATCTGATCTCAGATTACTAAAGTAGGGACACAGAAAGGGAGATTCTACCCTATTACATTTCACCAAATTCAACCTGACTGCTCACAGGCAGCATCAAATGCAAACAAAAACTGAACACTTGCGCTTTCTTCCAGGCAATGGTCTTCTACTTGGTCTGCTCATCCTCACATTCTTCTTCCTTCTCGTCAGATTCCTTGATCGTCAAGCGTGGCTGCTCCCTCGTGCGCCTCCCAATCACCTGCATCGCCGCTTTCAGCATTGACTCAGCACCCACCACAATCACCTCCTGCATGTCACCGGGGTATAGTCCTGCCCAGTACAGCATAAATGAGCATGCTGTAAACAGAACTTCACAAGGATGTTTAATAAGTTGCTTGTCGAAATAGGCTGTTTCTGGCTTTCCAGCCAGCAAATAGCAGCCAACCCCAACATATGGACCTGTTCACCTCCAGGCAAAGCCTGTTTGCTCCGAATCCAAAATTTGTTCACTAGACCGAGGCCTAGTATTCTGGTTAAAGCAGATTGCAATTATATCCCAAATCTGCATAGTTTCAGGTTTCTTGCTTCGTCTATAGTATGTTTTAGGCAGACTGTATCATCTGCATACTGCTAGATTGCCACACCACTGTGGATTAAATTATCCACTAGACCAATTAGCAATTAAGCAGAAGAGGGAGAGGGGATCCCCCTACCTTTCCCACTTTGGAAATAGTGTCCAATATTATCATTTAGTTTGATAGCTACGGTTCCACCTTTGAAGACACTTTCAACCCATTGACACCAGATGTCACTAAAACCTCTATGTTTAAGACAAGTCAAGAGGAAACCCCGGTGCACCTTGTCATAGGCCTTTTCAAAGTCTAGCTTTAATATAACCCTAATTTCTTTTCTTCTCTTGGTTTCATGTAGAACTTCATGAAGAGCCATGATACCATTCATGATATTTCTTCCTTTTATGAAAGCCGTTTGGTCTCTATGTATAATCCTTTTGGCAATTGGTTCCAATCTAATGGTCAGGGCTTTGGTAAACCATTTGTACAAACAATTTAGGAGACAAATTGGCCTATACTCCTGAATTTTCACAGCATCAACCAGCTTAGGCAGCAAGGTGATAATCCCATAGTTTATTCTCTTAATATCCAAAGATCCCAAGTAGAAATCATTAAACATGTCCAACACATCTCCTTTTATAAAAGACCAACTAGACTGAAAGAATTCAATGGGAAGCCATCTGGACCAGCAGCTTTGTTCTTCTCCATTTGGAATAGGGCAATTTTGATTTCCTCTTCCTCAAAAGGTTTAGTTAATGCATGATTTTCAAGCATTGTTACTTTTTCATTATCTGCCCAGATAGTTTCATCCATTTGAAAGGTTCCTCCCTCTCCTGGTCCAAATAAGTTTTTGTAGTATTCAGTAGCATGCTTGAGAAGATTTTCGTTTCCACAGATAGTAGATTCTCCATCTTGTAAAGAGAAGATTGTTTTCTTTCTTTTCCTCCCATTTGCTATTCTATGGAAGTATTCAGTGTTATTGTCACCCTTTACGAGCCATGTTTCATGGCATCTTTTAAACCAACAAAAGTTCTTCTTCTAAAATTTTAAAGAACTCAACTTGAAGAGCACATCTTTTTTAAATTTGGTCATCACTCAGAGGAGATTCTTCCTCTAGTGATTCTAATTTGGCTTAGCTCATCATGTATTACAGCTTTCCTTCTTTTTGTGTTTCCTGCCAGATTATAACCCCACCCCTTGAGATATTTCTTAACCTTTTTGATTTTAAATTGGACTTTATCTAGTGCACAATTGTCTCTGGTTGGTGCATCCCATATTTCCTGCATTTTGCACAGGAAATTAGGATGTGACAACCAAGAGGTCTCAAATCAAAAGTCTCTCTGTTTGATTGGGGGAGTAAAATTCGTGGTGGATAAAATGACAGGGTTATGGTCTGAAACTTCTCTGGGAATCTTATGAATATTCACAGCTGGGAAGATAATTTCCCATTCTTTGGTCATCAGCACTCTATCAAGTTTTTCAAGGGTAGTATTCTTTTGATTATTAGACCAAGTAAATTTGCCACCAGAAATATAAATCTCTCTTAACTCATTTCCATGAATAATAGCATTGAAAATGTCTGTGAATCTATTTTGTTGAAAGGGTTTATTCTTTTCATAAGCATATATGAGGATGTTAAAGTCACCCCCCCCTCCTTCAATATACGGTATATCAATTTTGGAGCAAATACAAGCCGATTCAGTTAGAAAGTTTTCTTTTGTGTTCCTCCTGGGCTGGTCCATAACATTCAGGAGACTCCACCTTACATTTAGCAGTTTATCCCACAGGCTAATCTGTAACACAAAGTCCCCTTGAATCCTGCCACCAGCATCAAACCTATCATTTTTAACTCTCCACACGTTCCTCTAGCTGGAATCCAGTCCCAGAGAAAGTTTGAATTTGGATCAATTTTTCTTAAGACATCATCAGAAAAGCTTTGTAAAATAGTCTCTTGAAAGCAAACAAAATCAAAGTTCTTTTCCTTCTTCAGATCTCTAATGAAGGATGTCAATCCTTTCTTTCTGATCTCTCTGCAGTTCCAAAAAAGGCCTATAATTTTTAACTTGATGATTGAGACCTAGGTTGAGAAACAGAAATTTCCTGTTCTCCTGAAACCCTGTAGACAGAAGGAGTGGTTCTCTTACTCCTTACAGGTTCCTTCTTAGCCGAACTTTTCAGCTTAAAATGTTCCCTTTTCCTTTTTCTGGATTGCACTACCACAAATTTCTCTTCCTCATTTAACCATTCTAATAAAGGGACAATGTTCTCACTGCACTCTCCTTCCTGATTATCTTTATCAGTATTCTTCACATTATAATTAGTTTTAGAGCATGTCTAGCTATTTCCAAGTCTTTCATGAGTTCTACTTTATCAAAATCCTATGGCATCGCAAGGATCGGGGCAGATTTTTTAGGGCATGCGCCCATGAGGGCGCGAAATAATTATCGTACTGGAAATATTAACCCCCATATCACCAGCTAAAGAAGCAATATCAACATTATTCAGAATTGAAAAGGAGTTTTAATCAGTAAGGTTGGTACCTCCCAATGTTCTTTTCTTTGGCTTCACCCCTTATCAGCATGCATTTTGACTTTTAGATGCTCTTCCAGTCTCTTACTCTGTCTTGTTTCCAGCATCTTCTGATGTTCAGTGATCTATTCTCCTTCTTTGACTGCTCCATCTTCCTTATCTTCATTGTTGGGCTTCATCTTTTCCCCTTCTTGATTTTCCATTGTGCTCTCCATTCTTGTATCTCCAACTTCATGCAGGACTGGGATGAAAGCACACTTAGCAATTCCCACTGTGTAGTTCTGAGGTTGGCTATCTTTGTTCACAGCCTGAAAGTCCCTGCACCCTCTCATCTTCATCATCAAGCAATATGTCTTCTATTATTCTTGTTCCACTCTTCTGGGCATCAAGCATTAGCTTAGGTTTCCCTTCTACACTTATCTTCCGAGGAGCTGATCTTGTTATCTCTTTCATCTTAGGAAGGGATTGCATTGTAGCTTGCATGATCTGGTTCACCTTATCATTTTGCATTTGTTGGTTAGTACTGTTCTGAGGTGTAGCTTGACTGGAGCTTTGTCCTACCTCTGTCTTCTGTTTCTTAGATGAAGACTGTCTTCTCATTCTCAGTAGCAACCTTTGTTGTCAAAGGTTGCCAGCTCTGGTTGGTTAGGCATCAGCACCTCTTCCCTCTCATATTTGAAATCATACAGGTAAGGAAGAATAGCACCTTCTGTTGTTTCAGGAACATTGGTAACACCCCTGCAAGCAATGCGAATTCTAACATATTCCTGTTTGTGCAGAGTCTTATCATCCACTTCTACTGGTATTCCCACCAGAGATCCTACATAGCCCAAAGTTTCTTCACTTCTCTTGTCATTTGGGAGCACTCTGTAGCTCAGCTTTAGCTCCAATCGAAGAGTTCCAAGGGTCGATTGCAATCTGAGCTTCCTCAGAACTCATTCCCAATGGTCTAAACTCTAAGGCACCCCACTCTTTAATCAACTGAGCTGTAGGAAATCTCACCAAGTACTTGTTATCAGCTATCCTTCGTGTTGTCCATCTCCAAACCCCAGATAGGATTCTGGTGAATTCTTCCTCAATCTGTTTAGCAGTTGCATAACCAGAGACCACACTCACAATGGTTGTGTTCATCCTTTCTCGAACATGCTGTTCAGAAGGGTGATCAGGTATGCAGAAGAAGGACCTTCAGAGTGGCACATAGGGAGGCCACAAACTCGCTCAGCTTCTTCTTAGAGCACATACTGCTATCGTGACCAACTCTGCCACACTTCTCACATTTCCATGACTTCTTACAATCACACACAAAGTCTCCAGTTTCCTTGCAGCAAAAGCAGAAAGGCATTTCAGATTGAGATTCACCTTGCTTATTAGAGGTCTGCTCTGTTGAGGTCGTCTTCCTGATGTCTTGATTTCAACTGTTTCCTTGGCTTTTTCCTCCACTGGTAAACCTGATGATGAACCACCTGCCTCTTGTTGCTTGCTCGCCGACTGATTTGGGATGGATTCACTTGCAGGATAGTGTTCTCCCTGATGATTCCCTTCTCCTTCACCAGTATGATCTTCTCGCGGCATCCACTCTTGTGATCTGTACCACGAATAGCCTCCTCGACCAAACCTGCCATCCCCACGGTCGCGCCTCTGGCTTCACCTCTTCCGCCGTGACCCTCGCCGCGACCACCACAGCCTTCTCCCCAACCACGTCCCTCTCCACGGTCGCTTCTCCCAGCTCCGAATCAGTCACGCCCCCAACCTCGTGCTGGTCTTGGAGGAACCATCACGGCAGGTGCGTATCGATCTCGAACCACCTGGACATATGACCGTCGTATCTCCAGCCGAGATTCCTCTCTTCTCACCCGACTTTGATCTCAGGTGCGCACACGCTCGCTCGGTTACTCTGAAGCACCGAAATTTCCCCATCCTGAAACCCCAGCTTCTCTTGGTTATCCCCGGAATCCAGGAACTTGCGCACCACACTGTGAATCGGGTTGCCCAGGTCGATTTGCTTGGACAAAATCACCCCTGCCTCCACCGAGTAGGATTCTTTAGCAGGACCTCCTCTGCCTCCCTTACCAGATCCTGGACGTTGCTTGTGCCACCCGTCGCTCATCCCTGGGTCGGGCAGAAGCCCCACCATGACCACTAGGGCCTGCCGCACACCAGCTTGGATCCATGGGGGGCACCACGTGCCGCCATGGGTGGACCTCGGCAGCGCCTGAGCGAGACACGCCATCCCTCCACCGCACAAGAGAAACTGAACCTAATTCTTAGGCAGCATGTACTGGTTTATAATGCCTTAAAAATCTTGATTTTATTTTGCTTGTTTCATATCTATTGGTTTTCACCATTTGATTTTGATGTGAGTAACACGACCCTTTGTTTTGCAGTATCTCCACCTGAATTACTGAAGTGGCTATTGTACCAGCAAAGCAACACAAATACAACTTGAAGCTTAAGAGATCCAGTTTGTGAAGGGGAATTCATTCCTGGTCCCGTTACTTCTCATGGACACTGGATATCAACAATCTGTTCCCAGTTCTTCTTTTGGGGGTCTCTGAGTTATGAATGCTGCTGGATTAGTGATGTTTTAGGGGTCTTCACCTTTTGCTCCTTGTTCTGCTTAACTTCAGAAATATAGAATTATCTGGCTACGTTTTGAATGAACATAAACGGGGTCATCACATGTCTTTTGATTTTGTTCTCGGAATGAGTATTCAGTAATTTAAGGTGCTTCTGTTAATGCTCTACTATACAACATTCCATATGTTTATCCTTTATCGCACATTATTATCCTGAAAAGAAGATTAATCAAGCAATAATATTTTTGTCATTTTAGTCCTGAAAACAATCAACTCAATTGAATTCGCCATGTACTTATGATGTGGGTACTATTCATAATTTTTTTCATTATGAAAAGACTGTTACCAACTTCAATTTTTGGAGAAGCTACTAGTTTTTCCTTAGATAATGAGCAGGGAGAAGTTATTAGTTAAAACTATAAAACACATAATTCCCTGTTATTTGCATATTTATAAGCTCCTCTTTCAGTGACACTAACTAAAACAGAACCGTACTGAAAGGTCGCATATACTCCATTAAACTCTTGCGCACGTCTGAATATGCTCTTTAGTCATTTGTATTGTTCACAATTACAAAATCAATTTGGTAAGGTATCAGAATATGATAATGACCAGTATATAATGACTGTTAGAATAATTAAATTGTGACAGGAATTTTATTAGCAAGTTGAGATGGCCGAGTTGGTCTAAGGCGCCAGATTAAGGTTCTGGTCCGAAAGGGCGTGGGTTCAAATCCCACTCTCAACATAGTTCTTTTTTCTTTTTCTGACGATTTGTTATTTCTCCATACTGAGAATCTGAGATATACGGTCTCTATCGCAAAGTCAAAGCCTTGAACAAACCAGTTTGATTCATCATTGTATGCCGGATTAGTGTTACATCTGGTAGTCTCACATCTATAAGCCCCTGGCACACCTTCGTGGGTTCAAATCCCTCTCAACATAGTTCTTTTGTCTTTTCTGACGATTTGTTATTTCTACATACTGAGAATCTGAGATAACGTCTCTATCGCAAAGTCAAAGCCTTGAACAAACCAGCTCGATTCATCACTGTATCCGGATTAGTGTTACAACTGAGTCTCACATCTATAAGCCCCTGGCACACCTTCCTTTGTCTCGCACATGACCTGTGTGGCCTTCTTGAGGTCATTATGTTTAACCTGAAGCAACCGAAAACAAATTTGCCCTGACAGTAGCTCTAAACAACGTTATTTTCCCAATTTCAATGTATAAAAGGTCACAGTTTTCTATTGGTAAGTTTCCAGCAGGTTCTGTAGAAAACCCGCATCATGCGTGTACCGTATAAATGAAACATCACATCATGCGTTCAAGCAACACATACAGGCGAGCCTGATGGTTGTGACTCATTACACCAGCGAAAAGGTGCAAAGCAAAATTTGGCAAATCAAAACGACAACATTTTACCTGAAGCCCTGATTCATCACAATGTGGCCTTAACACAAAATGACACGTAATATACAGAACCAGAAGCATACGATTTATATAATCTAAAAGAAAGATAAAATGCCACGTAAAAAACCCACAACCGACAATAAGGAATTCAGTCAACAGATTCCCGATCACAAAATTTAAGCTACATACCACAACAATTGTGACATAACAGACAGTTTGGTGTGGTCTCACGGATGGTGGAAAATGGCATGTGTCCCGAGGTGGCCATAAAATACACATACAATACTACTTCTGCATATCTTCAGAAAATTAAAAGAGGTACTCATCAGTCATCACGACAGCAATACCTTCGCTGATTCTGAAAGGATCTAGAATGGAACGTAAAAATAATGTATTTGTGCATGCCTCATACAATAACTATGTACATATGTCGAATTGCTACAAGCAACAACAATCACTTCAAAACTGAAGCGCAACATGAAGAGGGGCATCATATGCTGATGCTTCTTAGGATGAATAAATCCATAATGAATAAGCTGTAACTGGACTCTTCTACAATGATGACTCACATATACGTTTGTTTGGAGAGCTTGTATCCGGAAACTACCGCTGACAAGGCAAGAGCAGCAAACGCAAAGAAGGCCATGCTGATTGCTGCAGCCGTTGCATCAGTGAAGGTGTTGATCACTGCAGTTCTCATGCGGTTTGTGATTGGGACAGCAGCCGATAAAGCAGACATCAGCAAGTATGCAACTACCTGCAATGTATCCAATAGTCTGTGTTAGTTCCAACACCTTTCCATGAAATTTGCACCAGAAGAAAAAATACAATGAGAATTGATTTGTGAAATCTCCCATGAAAGTGGTCTTTGAAGAAATAATGATGAATGAATTATTGTTGTCTTCCAGTGGTTTCAGATGGTATGTGAGAAAATGTTGTGAAACAAAAAAGCCTAAGACTATTTTAACTTCTGAGTCTTGTCAAAGAATTTGAGAAGCGATTAACATCAATTTATAACCTAGAGTCTGTGTATAATCTAAGTTTTCTATTGCTTGAACAATGAAATGTAAAGGTGTTGGACCAAAATTGATTAACTACCAAACAAGTCTTAATCAAACAATTGGTGTGCACTATGTATGCTGTTGTTCATTTAGGGGGGAGGTGCTAACAATACATAAAACATCTGGATTTTGGTGGTTTTGCTCCAACTTTATGTCTTGTGGAATTGTGGCATTTGCCCAACTACAAGTAGGTTAACCAAGATAAGAAAAAAGATAGTAGGTGACAAAACTTGACAAAATTTATGTATTGGTAGCATGTGTAGTTCCAACGAAGAGCAGGGCAACGACATGGCGGGCAGCGATTATGCGTTAATGCAGTCCTGCTGCCAAGTGCTAGGGTAAGGTGATTTCCTGAATTCTTGTGTTTCACAATTTCATAATATAGCCCCAATTTCATTATTCTATCTAGAGCTGTAGATTCGATTTCAGAATTGGACTATTAGCCTCTTTGAAGATACTCATGAATTACAAACAAAACTAATAAAGATGATGTAATAATCGTTCATTTGAAGAACTGTCGAATGCAAATATCTAGCCTGATCCTCATGCCACGCAAAATAAGAACAAGAGCGGAGAAGATACACTCAGTTATACTACTAAAACACACAAGGCACAACGTTAGTCCTTTTCGATAATTTATGCCTAGCATTTCCTTTTATGCATTGGGATTGTAGATTTTATGTTGCAAATACTTGCTGTGTGCATATGTAGTGAAAAAAATGGTAAACCATATTATTCCTGGCTCTGCCACTGGATTTTCGGTAAAGATATTGGGGTTAATATCTGTCTCTTGGCACATGATGGTGGAACATCAATAATAGAAATGCAGTTATCAATGTTATTATCTGCAGCAGCAATGTAAACCTTACAGAATTTTTTGCAATGCAATGTGTTTTCAGGGACTCTATTTGAAAATATTGGCAGAAACATCCAAAGAGATACCGGCAACACTAAGAAGCTGGCAATATTTGCAAGTGTGAACTGCATAAGCACTCAGAGGACTGGGAAAATACTGTCAGTAGACTGGGAGGTTGGTTTCTTTCTTTTCGTGAATATGCAGGAGAGTTGCGCATCATTTCATTATGAAGAGAATGTTGTAAAGTATAACAAACACCACACACCCTTCATTCTTAAGTTACACTCGCACCACAGACAGGTTAACACCCCCCCCACACACACACACACACACACACATGTAGGCTCATATAGCCACTGCAGCGAGCTCTCGAGCGGCTGCAATACACAGACTACCAGAGGTGCTCCTCATCAATAAGAGCTAGCAATCTCGTCACATTGGGAACGTGGTTTCTAAACAAGAAACTAGGGGACTCCCTTTTATCAAAAACATAAGAGAACTAAACCCCCTAAAATTCCTGTCAGAGAATATGAAAAGGGATAATCATGTTTTAAACTTTGTTCTAAAACTTTCACATCCGGTTTAAGCATGCATGTGTGGGTAGCATTTCATGGAATGTAGCATACTTTGTGGCCACGTTTGTTCAACTTTTGAAAGTTAAGAGCTACAAAGCCAATTCAAATTCCAGCAAAAATACCCGGGGGCTTATAAGATTACAGTAGTTTTGCCTTCACACAACACAAAAATATGAAAGCAGTCAAAGATCATGTGCATATAGCATGCTAAATAGTCATAATTTTAAAAAAACATTTAACAAAGTAGTGCGTGCCCATAGCCCTCGAGTGTATGTGGTCCCCAAATTGTTCCACGCCTGGATTACTTCAGTGCATTTAAGCACCTCCATCTCCATCAGACATCATGAACAATTTTTTATTTAAGTTTGTACTGTGTCTCGACTAGATGAAGATTCAAAACATCATCCAAATTTCATGCACCTTCCAGGCACTAGTCCAACCACGCACCTATGCCATACTGGGCAATACATTACAATCATTGCTGTTGTTGGCCTGTCATGCACTCATACTAGTAGTATATAGATTGCTCAAGTTATTGGACCTTTATTGAGGATTACTACCAACTATCATTTTCCTTAGTTTCTTCCAAAAAGAACCACAAAAAGTGTATTAGGTTGCATGACTGAACATATGTCTGGAAAAGGGATATCATCGTGTGCTTTAAAGACCAATCTAGCTAATCCAACAATCAATCGCGGTATTTCTTATATTAAATGCTGAGATGAGAAAAACAGCTGCACAAGTATGTTGTACTGGTGAGCTGATTAGTTTTTCTACCAATGGAATTGGAATCTCCAGACGCGAATCTTTGCTTTACCGCTTTAAATTTATTTATGTCTTTCTACTCTAGTGTCCCTTTCCCTTCACTGAGAAGAAATCTTAAACAGCAAATCGAGAAGAAATCGAAATCTCCTATGTACACGGGAGTCTCATTGATTGCGCAAAACGGCTAATATTAAACAGTAAGATACGGAGCACAAGCTCGAAGGAATCACTCACCTGATCAGACACGAAATCTAGAATCCTCCCGGACGACGCGGAGATGGGGTCGGCGCCACCGCGCATCCGGTACGCGTGCCTCAGCGCCTGCGCCAGCGAGTAGAGGAACGCCAGCGACGCGATCGCGAGCAGGTACCTAGCGAAACAGAAGCCACAATAAGCCCTGGATAACCCCGAATCGAAGGGCACGCCGGGCTCGAGCATCCGTCGCCGCACCTGTACTCCTGGTAACGGTCGAACTGCATCCAGTCCCCGCGCTGGTTGGTGGCGACGAGCACGAGCGCGACGAAGGCGAAGGCCGCGGCGGCGGCGTGCAGCGCGAGGGGGCTCCTGTCGAGCATGTCCTCCCGCCGCCACCGCGCCACCACCGAGTCCACCACGCCGCCGCGGGGGCGCGGGTGCCGCCGCCGTCCGCCACGGACGAGCCGTTGTAGGAGACGTAGGACGGCTTCCCGGCGTCCGTCGGCTTCTCCTCCGTCGCGATGGTGGCGGCGGCGGCGTCGGCGGTGACCATCGCCATCGCGGCTAGCAAGCAAGGCGGCGTCGAGGTGGCGACTGGCGAGCGAGTGGGGAGTACCAGTAGCGGGGTTGCAGTCGCAGGGGTTCTATGTGCGATTAAAAGAAGGGAAGGTTTTTTTTCCTTCTGAAAGGAAAAGGAAGGGAAGTGCTTTGTGTGCGAGGCCGGAAACGCACTTGTGCATTAGCAGAGGTGGAAGCAAAGCAAGCTATCAGTAAAATTTATCCCTAATTATTGCTTCAATAAAGCGAAGGTTGAGATACTTGGCGCAATTTAATTTATCTCTTTTTAATTAGCAAGAAGGTAGTAACTGAATGTTTCAGCGAGTATGTTGGCGTGTTCTCTGGCCTCGTTTCTGAGTGAGATGCCTACTAGAGTGCGTGACTCGGCCACTTAAAAAGGTACCATGACATGTGGGGTTGGACTCTCCGATCCCCACCTGGAAGTACAAGGATGTAGTCCATGGCTGGAGCTGGTTCTCGTCGATGTAATGGTGGGCCTTCATTTTGAGTATCCAAACCCCAGATGGATGGACAGTGTGCTGCGTCGTTTTCTTCTCGAGCCGTCGTTTTCCCTTTTCTGAGACATGGAATAATCGACTTGATCGGGCCTTTTCTTAGCGCGAGAGAGGGCTGGCTACTTGTTTCCGAAGCAACGTGTCAGCGTTACCCTTTACTGAAAGCGCCCAACACACGCGGCGACTGATCGAAGCTACCAGTTGTTGTTTCGCCTTGATCGAGTCGAGCTTCTGAAGGGATTAGTGTTCAGGTTTGGGAAGTACTGTAACTGCCAATTAGAACATGGTGTCACTGTCATCCACCCACACACTAGGCTTGGGCCAATCTTCCTTTGTTTTTCCTAGCCCGTTACACGGTAAGGATGACGGGCTCATTGCTTTTGGCCCAGCAAGTCTCAGTGACCGTGAGCAGGAAACGTACTACGGTCTACTAGGACAGACACGGAACTCGGCGCCGATGTACACGTCACGTTCTCGCCTTCGCTTTCTGTTGTGCGCATTTGCCCCTTTCGCCGGCTCTCCCGTGTTTCAACAGCGGGTGCCAGTGAGGCTGGAGAGCAGAACCCAAACGGTTACGCGACGAAAGCGGCTGGTTCCGGATTTCCGCTGCGACCCGCTCTCATCGCATTGCGGAGCAGACAAACCCGTGGTACTGGTACGACAGCGGGCGAGCACCACCGGGACGGCGCCAACCGCCATGTATTATGGATATGGATTTAATGGCGTGAACTCGTGAATGGATCATGACGCTGACAGCACGACTACTATACCTACTGTACGAGCACTCATAATCGCGAGCTTAAAGTCGCTAAATACAACTATTATTCGACAAAGTTATTAGCGGTACTTAACCAGCTTAAAAGTTGCTATAATTCGACTCAAAGCGTCCCGCTCCAACATCAAGAAACTCAAAGCCATGCACGACGCGACCAAATTTACAGGTAATGGCACGGTTCAAATTTATTAGAGGATCGTCTACATCTCTGTCTTCTTCAGTCCCGCGTCTCCGACTGCCCGATTCCTATGGAAGCAGAAGCCCGCGAATAATGATCCGTCCCGTTAAGGCCATGGCCCTTTCCACCTTCACCCCTCCCATGATCCGGCACCCCAAGCCCGTCCCCATCCTCGTCGGCGCAAACCACACCGCCGCCCGCTTCTGCTCCCGTTGAATCCCGTAACCAGCTGTCTCCGCAATCGGACCTGTCGTTGAGGGCATTCCGGCGCATGGAGCCAACGAGGGGCGGGGCGCTCGCGCGCGCCGTCCTGCTCGGCGTCGTCGCGCTCGGGCTCTGGCTGCTCGGCGTGGAGTTCACCGTCCTCGGCGGCGGGGGCAGGGCAACCGACCCAGACGTTCCGACAACCACAGCGACGATCAGGCGGAGGACCCACGCCCAAGCCGCCATGGCGGCGCCGGCCGCGTGGCGCAGCCGCGAGTGGCGGCGGGCGGTGGACTACCACGCCGCCGTCCTGAGCCCGGCTCCTCAAGGACGGCCTCCTCTCCGCGTCCTCACGCGCCGTCTGCCTCGGCGCGGGCGCGGGCGGCGTGCACGCCGCGATCGCGCTGCGGGAGCTCGGCGTCGTCGGCGCCGTCGCGATAACCGACCAGCCGTTCCCGCCGATCGCCGTCGCCGGCGGCGGCGGCGACGACCGCTCCCTCCCGTTCCCGGACGCCGCCGCTGACCTCGTCTTCGCCGGCCGCGCGCTCGACGAGTCCAGCTCCCCCGCCGACCTCGCCGCCGAGGCCGCACGGATCGTGAAGCCCGACGGCCACCTCGTCGTCCTCACGTCCGGCGCCCGCGACGCGTACGGCCTGCGGTCGTTGCAGGCCCTCCTCCCGTCCCTGCGATTCCTCCGGTCCCGCGACATCTACGGCCCGGATGGAGGAACCACGCTCCGGGAACTGGTCTTCCGGAAACATATCCCCACCGCGACCATTTCCTCCACCACCAGCGCCAATCCCGCGCGCAACTGCGGCACGGACCAACTCGTCGCCCTCGCGGAGCCGCTGATCCAGGACGAGCCGGCGAAGCCATGGCTCACGCTGAAGCGGAACCTCAAGAACATCAGGTACTTGCCGTCGCTCACCGACATCGGATTTAAGCGCCGGTACGCGTACGTCGACGTGGGCGCGCGGAGCTACGGCTCCAGCATCGGCAGCTGGTTCCGGAAGCGCTACCCGAAGCAGAACCACACGTTCGAGGTCTTCGCCGTGGAGGCCGACCCGGCGTTCCACGCCGAGTACGCCACCAGGAAGGGCGTCACCTTGCTCCCCTACGCCGCCTGGGTCAGGAACGAGACGCTCACGTTCGAGATCAACGACGGTCCAGCTGGCAACAAGGAGGCTGTTAGCAACAATAACGGCAAAAGCAAGGCGAGCGGCCGCGGCATGGGCCGCATCCGGCCCGCGTCGGGCGCGGCGGCGGCGGAGGGCGTGTCGTCCGGCGAGGTGCGGCGCGTCCCGGCGCTCGACCTCGCGGAGTGGCTGGCGCGGACGTTCTCGGAGCAGGACTACGTGGTGGTGAAGATGGACGTGGAGGGCACGGAGTTCGACCTCGTCCCGAGGATGATCGACACCGGCGCGATCTGCCTCGTCGACGAGCTGTTCCTCGAGTGCCACTACAACCGGTGGCAGCGGTGCTGCCCCGGCGTGCGGTCGCCCAAGTACCGCAACACGTACAGCGAGTGCCTCCGGCTGTTCACCGAGCTCCGGAGCAGAGGCGTGCTCGTGCATCAGTGGTGGTGATGGTGGATAGTAGCTAGGTATCTGGTGGCACCCTGCATTGTCCATCATAGATAGGTTTCTATTTCGGCCACAAGTACATGTGTTTCGATTGGATTTGTTCACTCATGCCTTTGAAATTGGATGTTTACATACAACATAGGGCTAAAATCAACAGAAGAACATATGTCAAACTTCTTCTGAGGTGCAAAAAATTCAATGTAGCCAAACGTATTTTTGTCATTTTGATTTGGTTGGGGTGCGCCAGGCCCTGCCAGCAGTGCAACGGCTGGGCGACGCTTGAGAGCCCAGGTAGCAAGCTACCTTAGCGGACTCTCCCCCACAAAAAATAAATTTAATATCGTTGTGAGCCGGTGGCCCACATATCAGATATTAAACTGATAAGAACAGATACTACACTTGATCTTAGCCAAAAGTCCGAGAAAGGTATGAGTTGCAGCGTAGCCCTGGCCCTGCCTTTGTATGCGCCCTCGCTATTCGTCTTCGCTCCCCACGCGATGTGGTACTAAACCTTCTGGTGCGAACTCTGCGGGTGGGGGCGGTTGGGAAAAAACGGGCCGCGTTATGTTGTTCGTGTCACTGCCTGGACCGGCCCAGTAATGTTTCACCTGATCGAACGGCCCACGTAAGTCAGGCAAGACCGCATCGAACAACCGCGTGGCTGCGACCGGTCAAGAATTTCCACGGTCGTCCTGAGCGCTGACCTCCTACCCGTGCCGCTCGTCTTCTCGCCATTAGCTGGTACGGACAGAACAGTCGCCTCGCCCTGCCTTCTCGAGTCCTCGGCTTCATCTGGAGGACGGCTTCTCGCCTTCTCCGTTCTGAAGGCAAAGCTCCTCTGCTTCTGGGGAAGCGCCGAAGGGCGGCTGCACGGGTGTAGCGCTGTGTACGATAACCGATGTGTGAAAATCTGCAGGTAATACTGCTCTGTTCAAACCTATTTGAAATTTGCACATCGTGGAAGCCCTTTAGGTTTCTGCATGCTCAATACTCAATCTGACACTACCCGCCGGTACTGCTGAACATTTTTAGCTGATCACGACAGCAAGCTACAGGCAATGCCGTGGTTGTTCAGAACTTGACGTTTATGATGATACTTCTTCAGGATATAAGAAGAAACATAAGATCTCGATGCTTGTATTGAATTTTCCAAGTTCAAATACATGTTCCGTTTCAATGTGCGTACGGTACAACGTAAGTCCTGGTCCCTGTTTCTCCTTCTGAAACTATTCGGTAGGATCTGGATATTTTGTTGTTGGGCTCCGGCCAGCAGTGAAACTTGCATATTTTGGCTCAATTTTTTTCTGACGCTATCCTGACGAATCCTAGAGGCAATGCTGCAAAGCTGGAACACAAGATTATTTGGATACTCTTGTATTGAAAATTACATAGTCCATTTCAACATGGGTACATCAAAAGTTCTGTTCCCTGTGTATCCTTCTGAACCTATTCGGTAACTCTCACTGACAGTTGTACGTGAGAGCGAAAAACCAAGCAGAAGGAGCAAATCGGAGAAGCAAAAGGGGATCGGCGGATCGCCTCTTCACCTAAAACTCAAGGATCAAACGTGCATGACGCACGCCATGTACGACCACCATCACCATGGCTGTTACACCTGTATTTACACACGAGACAGAGACGAGGGAGGGAGAGGAAGAACACGGTTAACGTGAAAATCCATTGAGATTTCGTTGATCATGAGTCGTTATCAGCCTCTTCCACGATGCTGAGAAGGTGCGGCCGCCACACCGTCCCGCGGCCGCTCCGGCGGCGCTTCAAGCTCGCCTTGCCCTCGGACAACACCTCCGACAGGTACCTGTCGCCGTTGTCCTTTGCCACCTGAGCAGTAGCAGCTTTGGGCGCTGTCTTCTGTGGCCGTGCCTTTTTCTCCTGCTGCTGCGGCGGGGCCGGCTTCCTCTTCTTCTTCTTCTCCGGCACCGACGAGGCCGGCACCAGGAAGTAAAAACACCCCCGCTTCAGCTCCGAATCCGAGTCCACGATCAGGATCCGCCGCGCGCCTCCCTGAGAGCACGGCCTGCTCAGGACGTGGTTGGGGTGCGCGGCGATGACCTCGCCGGCGGTGACCGGGCGGGTGTACTCCTCGATGTGGCCGTTGAGGTGGACGATCCGGACGACATCGAAGGAGCCGCAGGGGAGGACGCAGGCCAGGCAGCACCGCAGACTGTTGCCCATGATTCTTGGCCAGCAGCTGAAGTTGGCTACTTGCTCTGAGAAGTGAGAACTCTTTCTTCCTGGCCTGCCCTTTGGCTCTTCGCCATGGTCTGGGAGGCACTGCCGTTTATATACAAGCTCGAGTTATTCAATTCAGCAACTTGGAGTATATTATTTTGCAAAGAAAGTAACAAAAGGCTTAATTAAGTACAAGTGCCTCGAAACGGCCATTGATCGCCCTCCTTATCGTGCAGGTAGTGTACATTAGTGTAACGTCTAATATCATCATCACTAGAGTATGTTGGTTATCTTGCAACACTTACTACAAGTACAGTTCAGCACAACATGAATTACTATATCAATAAGATCACTCGATTCCAAAGGGATGGAAATGTACCTCCATTGATCCGTACAAAGAGAGCTCTTGCGCCCATACCGGGCGCCGAGGTGTGTGCAACCACATTGAGATCTCACAATCCGTATGAAAAGATGAGCTTCGCTTTGAACAGCACAACCTTATCGTCCCGATAATTCTTGGTTTTGAGGTGTTCTCTTTAGGTTACTTTGACTTGAACACTACTCACACAAGGCGTTCATTGAATTTGCTACGCTGGTGCTTGAAAACAATTCTCGTGTTCTTTGATGGCAGTACGCGCAAGTGGCCCAAGATTGGGAGGCTCACATTCCTTGATCTCGGTTTGACAATAAGCCATACAATATTGCACCTTCCAAGGCACCAAGTGGGTGAATGTTCTCCAAATCCTGCTAGCTTAACAACACTTCCTATTATGCTATTTATTTTACCATCGATAAGATGTCTCCTATGTACTAGTAACTAGACAACTGGCAGCATGTTCCACTTGTCCCCTGTACTGCTAACCGGGCAATCAGACTATATCAGAGGAAAATTAGTAGGTGTCCTCCAAACATGTGATTACCAAAATTCCGTGGGTTTCATCTGGTAATTATCATGAGGCAAATAGCCTCAATGTTGGCATAGATAGGATTGTGGCTTCCATCTAAAAAATGGAGGCTCAGCAGAAGCTAATGCTAGGCTACGAGACATCACAAGCAAAGGACACAGTAGTTTAAAACAACAAAGAAAACACACACTACATGACCCTCATTTGATCCCGCCATGCAACAAGCACCTCAAGGTACCGCCGGCACATTATCTGGGAATCGGGCCGTATGATTGGATTAGTCCCGTTGGATCTGGATCCGGCGGTCCACAAGCCAGGGACATGATGGTGACAACCACCGCTCTTTAGGCATGGCTTTCCTCCCCTAAGTCCCCTTGTAGAAGACAAAGTGATGACAACTCCATAATTGCGATTAGAATAGCTAATGGACCACAGATAGTGTTAATCTTGGTGTGAAAGTTGCTGAGTGTACTTTGACACACTATTGGCCGACTAGCTAGCATTCCTCCACTGAGCAATGATGCTGCAGTACTTTTATGGTTCAGGGTTGTGAGAAAATGTGATGCACGTACGCTCTTTTTGGATCTGTGTTGAGCTTTATTCGTCCATAGTGTAACCCTATTGCCAATTAGCACATCTCTTTTTCTCACATAATATGGTTCAATGATTACTGGTGATTTCGTCAAAAAATGATTACCGGGTAAGTTAGGGTATGCAGGTCTGCTGTTTGCCGGTTTAGGTGTCGTTAAAGCCTCTAAAGTGGGTTTGATTCGGTGAACTGTACGGCAAATGATTAGTGCTATTTTAGCTTTCCACTACAGCTCATTTAAGTTTTACTTTTTCTCAAAAAGAGAGAGACGATGCCTGGAGCTTTTACTCGCAGAAAAAGAGAAATATATGCTCGAAGCTTTGGCACTAACTAAAAATGAACCCTCTCCCAAGTCCTAACAGAGCAAGAATGCGAGATTTGTTTGTTTTGTTCTTCATGATCCTTGCAAGTGTCAACTCATCATGCCGGCCGCGTGCCGTGTTTACCACATCAGTCTTTTCTCAGGATTAAGCCCATTTTCCATTTGCTACAAACTTTGGAGCTAGACTGGCCCATCAAAGCGCTACAACCACTTAACTGCAAATGGACACTTTGAAATTACAAGGCCATGTAGTTTCAAGTCCACATGTCTCATGCGTTTTTTTTTTAAAAAAATATCCAGGTCTCATGGCAATACTCAAGTAACTCAACAATCAAGAACCCTAAAAAAACAATCAAGAAAGCGCACCGAAATATGGACCCATTAATTAATTCCATTTGTAAATTTGGATCGAAATCGGAAATATAATGGCAAATTACATCGCAAACACATACTAGTAGACCAGTACAACATACGTACAAACTCACTCATCACTGTACCAATAACAAGCAGTCGTCGCCTGCAAGTGCAAGAGGAAGAAACCTCTAGCACTACAGAGCGCAGATGGGCAGGTCATACGGCGGCGGGACGGTGGCCTCGAGCTCCGTCTTGCCGTCCTCCACCAGCAGCGCCATGGCGAGCCCGCCGGTGAGATGCGCGTCGATGTGGCAGTGCACGAGCCACACCCCGGGGTTGTCCGCGACGAACCGCACCACGGCCCACCCGCCCACGGGCACGCCGATGGTGTTCCGGCTGGGCGGGTCCACCAGGTTGAACTTGGCCTGGTCCCGGCGCGGGTCGTAGTTGCCGAAGCCGGTGGCCAGCACGTAGAAGTGGTAGCCGTGGATGTGCATGGGGTGCTCCTCCGCCGCGAAGATGCCCGTGTCCTGGAACACGATCTGCACCACGGCGCCGTACTTGACGTGGTAGAGCTTGGTGCCGCGCTGCGGCTGCCACAGCGCGCGCGGGATGTTCTGGGACGTGAAGTCGAAGAAGACGGGCGGGTAGGACGGGAAGTCCGGCGTGAAGACGCCCGGGATGCGGTGGTAGTGCGCCTGCAGCAGGGACACCGTGTTGGGGAGCTGGAACGAGATGTTGTTCATGCTGGCGCCGAACCGGGTGTTGTTGGGCCCTGGCAGAACGGGCCGGGCTGGCAGTTGAACAGGCCGAAGCCCACGGTGGTGAACAGCTCCTGGGTCACCGGGTGCGGCACCTCCACCGGCCTCGGGCTCCGCAGGCTGTTGGAGAAGATGGTCGCCGTGTTCGTGTCGTTGTACGCCGGAAGGAACGGGAGCATCGGCGGCGGGCCGTAGCGGCCCGGGTGAGGGTGGCCGCCAGAGGACCCGGACCGGCCCACCGGGCCCTTACCGAAGCCGCTGCCGGTTCCGGCGCCTGCTCCTGCTCCGGCGGTGGTGGAGGGGCAGCCGGGCGCGTTCTTGTACTGGAAGATGGCGGTGGCGGTGGTGTTGTCGAAGGGGACGTTCTGGGCGGAGGCGTAGGCGCGCGCGGCGAGGTAGTAGCGGCCCGGGGCGGCGTGCGCGGTGACCAGCACGTCCGTGGTCTGGCCGGGGCCGAGCAGGATGACGCTGGTCTCGAACGGCTTGGTGTACATGGCGTCGGCGGCGACCACGGTCATCTTGTGCCCGGCCAGGCTGACGAAGAGCTCGGCGTTCATGCCCGCGTTGATCACGCGCAGGAGGTTCGTCTCGCCCGCGACCACCGGGATGATGCTCGTCTCTGCATGCAGTTCGCGGCCATCGACCAGGCATTAGTTAGTCAGTGGAGCTGCTAGCCAGTGGAAGAAAACAGTCAAGGGCCCGGGTGACATCACACGCGTGCCGGAATTGGTTAGAATGTTCTCTTATTCTTTACGTTTTCCCTTTTTCGTGCTAGCTCACATCTGATGATCTGAACATTGTCTCCTTCTGTTGTCACTTTATATGAACGAATATTAAAGTACTAATAACCAGAGAGCCAATCAGCTAGTGCGCGCTTGTACTGCTAGTGGAGAGACCAGTGCTTTTTTCCAAACCAAAAGCTGCTGTGGTCGGTTTAACCAAATCGGGAATACGAGCAAGAATTACCTTGGCTGGAGCAGGGGAGGAAGTCTCCCGGCTGGCCGTTGATGAGGAACGTGTCGGAGACGTTGGGCGGCGCGCCGGTGATCATGGACTGCCGGAGCACGGCGATGGGGTCCCTCCGCCACCACTCCCCGAGGATGACGGGGAACTCCCTGTGCGGCTTCGGGAACGGGTAGGGCAGGCCCCGCTTGGGGTGGATGATGAGCGCGCCGTGCACGGTGGCGCGCAGCCACGAGCTGTGCGCGTGCCACCACAGCGTGCCCTCCTGGTCCTGGATGGTGAACCGGTACGTGTAGCTCGCGCCGGGCCGGATCGGGCACTGCGTCACGAACTCGGGCCCGTCGGCCCACCCGTTGCGCAGCTGCCGGAGACCGTGCCAGTGCAGGGTCACGTTGTACCGGGCGTGGTTGATGGCCTTGATCGCCAGCGTGTCGCCGTTGTACACCTCGATCGTCGGGCCCGGGAACTGGTCGTTCACCGTGATGATGTTCTGGGTCATGCACAGCCTCTTCACTGGCGTCTCCTTCACCTGCGCATCAGCAACAATCAAAATTCGATCAGCACTGACAGAATTACGACAAACTAGGCAAAGCAATGATTCACAACGACAAGAACATAAGCACTTACGACGAACTCGTAGAAGCGCTCCTCGGCGAGGGCGGACGGGAGCAGGAAGCAGCCGAGAAACAGAAGGAGCAGAGCAGAGGAGGAGCAGAGCATCTTGCCAAGGCCTGGTCTCGCCACGGTCGCCATTGTGGTGGCTCTGGCTGTGGTGGTTTCTTGCCGTGGTGGCGAAGTACGAGGCCGGCGGGGCGTATATATAGAGGCAGACGGGAACTGCATCGCGACCGAGTGAGAAGACGGAGACTAGTGCGGTTGTTTGAGGTTTGGAAGATTAGGTTTTGATTTGTGCGACGTGAGGCGCCTCCCTTTTTTCCCTTTAGGGTGGCGGTCAAGTAGACAAGTACGATGTTGTTCTGGTTCATGCTTCTGATTGCTGACGCTGGAGTTGTTGCACCCACTGGCCTAGCAACCACGAGCTCAGAGGCCGCGTGCTCGGATTCCTTTCGCTCACTGATCCCTCATTCAGTTTACCTCTTCTGATGAAATCCTCTTGCCACTTGTTCATGATTGAGCGGTAGCTTTGCTCTGCCTGGGTAGAAAAGGTTGCATTGCAATAACTCGGGTCAGTCGGGAAGGAACAGCAAGATAAGGTGAATTGCCATTCATATACTTGCAGTCAAAAGTAGTAGGGCAGGTAACATGGTGTATGCACCAATATTAGCATTGCTAACTTGGTTCTTCTGTCACTCGTCATCACCTGGTAAAATGTACTAGTTGTTATTCATTCACACGAGTTTTCAACCAACCGAAGCTATGATTTTGTACTGATTCGCATTGTGCTTGAAAACTGTCCTTCCAGTAAAAATTCTGACGAAACACCACATGTACCACGAAGAGGAATGGGACTGAAACTCTCCGAAAGAGACCGGGAAACATAATTCAAAAAGTTCTTACTTTCAGCTACCAGTTCTGCTGGAAAACGCGGCGCCTCCGACTATACAAAGTCTCGAGTACGTGACTTTGCAGTAACAGAATATCTGCAGATCTTAAACGCTGCAGGAGTAAGTAGATTGTTTGACAAAAGCGAAGTCAATCGGCCCTCTTTTTTCCACTCCACCTGAACAATTCCTCAGTTTTCAGCGAGTGGGTGGACAGGAGGCGACGCAGGTGCCTTGTGATTAGTTAGGGTAATTGAGCTAGCCTACTTAGTACCACCACCACCACCGCTTTTTATCTTCATAATAACTAATTTAGCGTCACTAGCTGAGAAAGAAACATGCGTCAGTTTTCAGCAGATGAAGTCCAACTCACATGCCACTTCAGCTCAGCCTGAAGCGTTCGAATGTTAATTTGGCTTCTGTTTTTTTTTGTCAGAAAAGAAAAACGAATTGCAAAATTGACTGGGTATTTGTCTAGGTTTTCTAGATTTCGGCATGCCAAAATCTACAGAATCGTGAATATGATTTTGAACTCTAAGTAGTAACTCTGTCCTAGTATTTCGTATGTAGAACAGTATTGGCACTCAACCTCGAACACGCTTTTGCAAACCCGTACGCTGGACCGCCGTAACCTAGGACAAGGACCAGCAACAAACCAGGTCCCTTTTTCTCATTCCATTTTGCTCAAACGGACCAGACCCGACAATCAGTGCTACACTCTGCTGTGTTACCAACGGCAAGGGACTAGTGAAAAAGGTTGCATGAGTAGGAAGTAGATGCAGTTGCAGGAACTGGAAGCTTGATAAATTCAGATGGCATGCTCTATTCTTCAACTTTGACAGGGTGTAAGCTATTACAGGCAATGTTGACTGGTAGTAGTTGTGATCAAGTAATTCCAACTCTTCCAGTGGCAAACTGACAAAGGATGGTATGCTTTGGGGGTGTAATTCACGCTACCAAGCAATCGCAGTTCAGAAAAGGGTGGTAGTACTATCGTGGACTGATAAAACTGGAACGGTACATCATGGACTTGGTCGGTGGAGTATATATTATAGTACTAACTGCTAATAATAATTGCATCAAAGAAAGGGTGGTTAGTACTATAGTCCATAAACCTTCAATGTTTCTCGGTTCCAGGAATCTTAGAATTTTGCACGCCACAACCTTTAAAGTTTGCAGGTTGCCACGCTGCGTCACATCAGGCTTCCTTCTTAACGTCCTGGTTTTGCGATTTGAATAGAGCGCATGATTATCCGCTTAGGTAGCAGGTGATTTGAGCATTCACACGTTGTGCGCGCAGATTTGCAGACGCACAGGGCAGCAACAAAAATTGTTGCATCAGGCCTCCCTTTGTAGCATCACATCGGTTCCCATTGCTCGATGACAGGAGAAACAAGTTCGTCAGCCCCATCAGATAAGTGTTGTGAAATAAAGATTCATTTGATAATCAGAAACCAGCACTCCCTAATCATCTTCTGATAACAAGGAGTGCTTCTGGCAGGTACAAATGAATTCGTAAATCAAAGAATGACATGGGGGAAACCAAAATTTCTCCTACCGCCCAGAACCTGTATGTACAGACTGAAAAATAGACTTTGAAGTCTACTTATTAATAAAGTATAACTAAAAGAACTGCAAATTTCAGTCTGCAAGAGGCCGACTACTCTGTAATTGTGGATCTCGTCTCGTCGGTGACACTGGTGCCGGTCGCGGTGGTGTGGCTCGGCTCGCCAGTGAAGGACGACGACGCGGCAGAGACCGCGATGGACGGCTTGATCTGCTCCAGCTGCCGCAGCACCTGCTCCGCCTCTGGACGCGCCGGCGGCGAAAGATCAACGCAATGCAGTGCCAGTTTCAGCGTCTTCACCAGCTCCTCCCCGGTCTCGGAGCCCGCGGCCGCGTCCTTCATGAGCTCCAGGTCGAACACCTCGTTGGTCCACTCCTCCTCCACCACCGACGCCACCCACTGCGGGAGGTTGAGGCCGTTGGTGGTGTCGCCCGGGGACTTGCCCGTCAGGAGCTCGAGCATGACCACGCCGAGGCTGTAGATGTCGGTCTTGGTGTTGGCCTTCTTCTGCTTGGAGAGCTCGGGCGCGCGGTAGCCGAGCGCGCCCGCCGCGGCGATCACGCTGGAGTTGGCCGCCGCGCTCATGAGGCGCGACAGGCCGCAGTCGCCGATCTGGGCGTTGTTGCCCTCGTCCAGGAGGATGTTGCTGCTGGTGAGGTTGCCGTGCACCATGTTCGCGTCGGTGTGCAGGTGGTGCAGCCCCCGCGCCACGCCCACCGCGATGTTCATCCTCGTCGGCCAGTCCACCGGGCTGCTGTCCGGCGCGCGAGCTGTAACGTTACATTACATTAGAACCGGAAGTTGTGCAGATAAACTCTGAACATTAATTGCACTGATCGAGGAGGAACTGAGCTTACCGTGTAGGAACGAGGCGAGGTTGCCTTTGGGCATGAAGTCGAACACGAGGAGCTTCTCGCCCTTGGGCCCCAGGTAGTAGGCTCGGAGGGGAGCAGGTTGGGGTGGCGGACCTTGCCGAGCGCGTTCACCTCCGTCTCGAACTCCTTCTGGTTCTTGGCGATCTTCTCCCGCAGCCGCTTCACCGCGACGTAGCTGCCGTTCTCCATGGTCGCCTTGTACACCGTCCCGTACGTGCTCTTCCCCAGGATCTCCGCGGTCGCGCACAGCAGATCGTCAGCCGTGAACATGTGCGGCCCGTCGAAAAAGACAAGCTTGCCGCTGGCATCCCCGCCGGCGTCGCTGCCTTTGCCGGCGCCGGCGCCGGCGCTGGGCTTCCCGCCGGCTGCCTTGGCGGTCGCGTCCTTGGCGCCCTTCTTGGGAGACGAGCTCTCCTCCTCCTGATCTTTCCTCCAGAAGACGAGGACGCCGCAGAAGAGGAGCAGGAAGAGCAAGCAGATGCCCGCGATCGCAAAGATGAGCTCCTTTTTGTTGAGCTTCCGTGTCGGCCGCTCCGACAAAGGCAGCGGGGGAGACGGGGCTGTCAAGGGAGACGACGCGGAAGTGCAGATGGCCGAGCCATTGAACCCGCAGAGCTGAAGGTTTCCGATGAAGGAGCTGGAATTGAACTTGTTGGACAGAGCAACGGGCACAGGACCGGAGAGATTGTTGTAAGACACGTTGAAAGAGGTGAGATTGGCAAGGCCGCTCAGGGACTCCGGGATGCCCCCGGTGAGATTGTTCTCGGACACGTCGAGCAATGACAATGTCGAGAGGTTCCCGACCGTCGCTGGGATCTCTCCGTCGAGGACGTTTCTCCTCATGGACAGCTTGGTCAGGTTCCTGAGCCCGTCAATGGATTCCGGTATGGGCCCTTCGATGTCATTGCCATCGAGATTGAGCTCCACTAACGAGGTGAGGTTGAAGAGTGACGGAGGGAGGCTACCACCTATCAGGTTATCAGAAAGATCCAACCTATGGAGCTTTGAGAGGTTGCCGATCCCTTCAGGGATGCTGCCACCGATCAAATTGTTACTCAGGGAAAGATCGCGGAGATTTCCGAGATTGCCGATGGTGAGCGGCAACACGCCACTGAGATTGTTGTGGTCAAGGCCGAGGGACACGAGGAACGGGAGAGAAGTGAGGCTGCCCGGCACGACACCGGAGAGGTTGTTGTACGCGAGGTTGAGCCTGTACAACCGGGTGGCGTTACCGAGAGCCGGAGGGATGCTCCCGGAGAGGAAGTTGCCGCGGAGGTCGAGCGTCTGGAGGAGCGCCAGCCGCCCGAGCTCCGGCGGCACGGCGCCGGCGAAGCGGTTGTTGTGGAGGTAGACGCCGCGGAGGTCGCGGAGGAAGCCGAGCGCGGCGGGTATCTGGCCCCCGATGGCGTTGTCGTGGAGGCTGAGCTTGCGCAGCGCGGTGAGCTGGCCCACCTTGTCGGAGAGCTCGCCGCCGAGGCCCTTGAAGGGCAGCTGGATGGCGACGACCTTGCCGAGCACGCACTTGACCCCGGCCCACGCGCCCGAGCAGGCGTCCAGGCCCGTGCCGTTCCAGCCGCGCAGGAACCCGCGCGCGTCCACCAGGGATTGCCGGATCGCCTGCAGCCCCTGCAGGTCCGCCTGCGCGATCACCACGCCGTCCGACGCCTGCCCGGGCACCACGCCGTCGTCCAGCTCCTGCCCGCTCGCCGTCTGCTGCAGCAGCAGGACCGCGGCGGCCAGGAGTAGTAGCACCCGCTTCCTTCTTGATCCGGCATTGCATCGATCGCCGCCGCCGCAGCTCCGCACACCCATGGCTAGGCTACCTACGGCTAAGCTACTACCTCTAGGCTCTAGCTAGTACCAGTAGAATCTAGTCTACTCCAGCCCAAGGCAATCGCTCCTACCTAGGAGCTCGACCTTTTTCTGCGAGTTCTTGGTTTCTGCAAGCGGCAAAGCAATAGTACCGCGCTCTATATAAGCGTCTGCAGGTACTGGTCAGAACTGAAGGAAAAGGAGGGAATAATTAAGCAAACGCGATTCAACTCCCAGATGCGCTAACTAACGGCTAGCTCTGCTGCGAGGGGAGATTTAAAACGGGCCGTACGAAACGTTACGGGCAACTCCGCTGACAGCGCGGGGCCCGCGCGGCAGGAGAGAATCCGAGAGATCGTTATCATACATTCAGTGCTGGCAGCGGCAGCAACAGTACAGCAGCAGTGCGGCACGAGGAGTGACGACGCCCCCAGGGTTGTCCGCCGTGGTGTCCCCCAACGGCTAGCTCCCGGTCGGTGGTCCCGCCGGGCAGCGACTCCGGCGCGGGGGTCGGAGGGCCGAGCACGTGCGGAGGGGATTTAATGGCACCAATTAACAAGTGCTGAAGCGAGAGATTTGTGGGACGGGCAGCCAGTGACCCGGCACAATGAGGCTGCCTCGGCTCGAGCTGCCGGCCGCACGCGGCCGCTGGGCGTGGATCCCACGGCGAACGGGGCCCGCGAATCAGAGTCGTTTCTCAATGGCTGAAAAGGCCGACGAATTTTGCTGTGCCGGGTCCGAGGGCTTGTCAACTGCTGGTGCTAACACACAGGACACAGCCGCCGCCCGATGAACCATGATGTACAAGTACTACTGGAGGAATGTGCACAGGCGCGGCACGGGGCAGACAGGCTCGGCGCCCGTGCTTCCATTTTCGCTGTGCGCTTTTGACCTGCCCCCTCCTGCGCTCTGGGCTTCGTTGCAACGGCCAGTAGCCTCGGTAGGTGCTGATACCCACGCAGCAACGAACGGATCTCGTCAGTGAATGCGAGTGGTTTTCAAAAGGTGGACGAAAAGGGTAATCGAAAGGGGCGACTCAGCTCTGGCTCAGAACCCCGGGCAACTGCGTGAAACGGGAAAGAGGACGACAGGACGCTCACTTGGATGGAATTCTGTTTTGAGGCCCTCTTCGTTTCCTGCCCTCTAAAAATTATACCCATCACATCAAAGAGAATCTTACTTATTTAGTAGATCTTTTATTAATTTAATAACAAAACATATGTCACGACCCCCTCTAATTTGCGAGACGAATCTAATGATCCTAATTAATCTATGTTTTGCTACAGTGATGCTACAGTAAACATCTTCTAATAACATCATAATTACCCTCGTTGGATTCGTCTCGTGAATTAGATAGGGAGTCTGCAATTAGTTTCGAGATTAGACTTTATTTAGTACTCCAAAATGATAAAATTCTCTTTGATTTGACCCCTCTAAAAATTATATACTGGAAAGATTCCAGTTTGCCAGCCAACAGTCAAGTCAGTCGCCATCTGCCTTCTGGACAAATGGCCACGATTCTGCTGTGCTGTGCAGCAGTATCAGAACTCTGGAAGTGCAATGTACTACCTTGAGGGTGATTTGGGGAAGGACGAGAAGGTAATGGAAGATAGTATTAGCAAAAATGATTCACCGAGAGAGAAACTGGTGATATACCAATTTTTTGGACAGAACAAGATAATTAACAACCGCAATTAACCAATTACAGCTTATCTTATCTGCCACAAGAACAGAAAACGGAAAATTGGCTACAAATCAAGGAGGAACAGTGAAGCATGAAGCCAACGGACGCATATATATTCATTAAAACTTGAATTCCTCATCTACATCTGATAAACAATCTGGGGGATCATACACAATCATATCAGGGAAAAGTTCCAGAAAATCTTCTTTTATCTTCTCCCTGAGT
This sequence comes from Chloris gayana, assembly GCA_031894775.1. Classification (NCBI taxonomy): domain Eukaryota; kingdom Viridiplantae; phylum Streptophyta; class Magnoliopsida; order Poales; family Poaceae; genus Chloris; species Chloris gayana. The sequence continues at coordinate 97,931 of JAUNZO010004412.1, forward strand.
TCAGGGTAGGGCACCAACCCTTTCAAGATAACACGGAATGGCAGCGAGAGAGGTGGGTCGGGAGAGCTCCTCATGTCCTCGTAAATTTCCATCGCCAGGTCAATCAACCCAGCATCGGTGTAGGCTCTCACGATGTCACCGTACGTGTGCTGATCAAATAGCACATCTTCAAACTTCAAATCTGCCCAGACCTGCCTTGTTTCGTCAATCTTCTTGTTCCTCGCTAGCATGTATAGCATGTCTCGATAAAAGTACATATCAGGACGGTACCAGATTTCTTTGCGCACAACACCATATATCTGTAAGACGAAATTAATCCTTAATCAAGCAGAAGCCTATGACAAAGTTCAAATGAGTGTACTTTAAATAGGTGACTGGAACTGACAGCCATTGTTGAGTCCAATAGATTCACTGAAGTGACAAAAGTCATTTGGCAATACAATTCCAATGGCATAGTGTGGTGGTTTCCAACCTATTCATTCTCCAGCCATTTGAAGAATTCCCATTATTCTATGTCTTTGTCTAATAACATAGTGCTTGGCAGAAGCTATGAGCAAGATTTCAAGTACATAGGAAGAGACGCAGATAGGAGGCGGACCAAGAACACTCCACAGTGAAGCGAGCATGAGTGAAGATGAGAATGCAGGTAGTATGGGTAGTGTGTGTTTGTCGCTGGAGCAGCAATGCAGCTGTCTCGCGTGATTCCTGTAACAAATGTAACCGAGCTGAACCTGACCTTAGTTTCATGTTAATGAAACTATGGGGCTGCCCTATTTTCTAAAAAAAGTCAAATGTAACCAATCATTATTGGCTCAATGCTGGCTACATGACCATTGAGCTTGGAAACATGTTACTCTAAATATCAATAGTGTACGTTTTCCCCCAGACTGGGCACACACCCTAACTAGAGTATGATAATTGAGGATTTAAACTAGTTTCACTCATACTGAAGATTTGCCACTTATTTTCAAAGAGCAGTATACATTATACAATATAAGCCCTCACCCTTTAAATTCCATTGTGTCTGCTCAGTGTTCACTTTGAACCATCGAGAGATTCGTATACCGCTTGGCTGAGTCAGGTGAAAAGTGAATAAGAAATTTCTTCAGATGAGTAGGACATACTTAGTTTTTCTTTTGCATATGACAATTATTCAATCAGGCTATCAATTTATGGTCACATTCATACAAATTTGCCTTGGCTCATTGCCAGTGAGAGAAGCCAATATAACGTTCCTAGACACTGAAGGTTAGGCTCTAGGGACAGCTTTAGAACATCAGTGTAAGGAAAAGCGATATAGGTTGAAGGGCATACTACACAATCAAAACTGCATCATGAGCATAAAGGTTCTAACATACCACCGAGGTTAAATAAACAGGGGTCAATGAGACTAGAACAGATTAATCAGCAGGTGTAAAAAGTGTAGTTTCAACAATATCACCAGAACCAAGTAACATTATGTATCAACTCTTTAGACCTGAAAGTTATTGTTGAATGTGAATAAATCACCAGGTGTGAAGTGTGATTATACATAACAGTCTAAATCCCAGCAAGTTTCAAAGTAATTGCAATAGGGACCATAAGTAGTAAACTAATTATGCTAAAGGAGTGACTAAACAATTGTAACTTTAACAACAACGCCGTTATACACTAAGAGATCACTTCAACTGCTTATAGGATGATGTATAATCTTTTCACACAGTCGTATCATATCTTGATTCACATAGAACGAGGCAATTGGCCTAGTTATAAGCTTCCCACTCTCATACCATATTCTGGTTCATACAATTTTCTGTGTCACGTCAATCTCTGTGAGATCAAACAATCCTGATAGGTCCCCGTATGAGTGAGGATCCTGTCACTCATGAACGTGCTGAAGATCTAATGTATTGTTGAAGTTTCAGACCTAGGAAGGTGAATGAAATGCTACATCAGTCCTGACTTAAGCTACAGACGCGTTCAAAAGAAAATAGCTACACAGGCAGCTTGTGTTTGGCCTGCATAAACACAGAAATTCACTTTACAAATGCATATTGCATTCGGTGCAACCATATGTCCCATCCTCGAAAGGTATTTCAGTGGAGCAATCCAGCAGAGTTTGTAACTCAGGTGTATCTATCTCTATTCCAATACACAAGTATCCTGACAAATCAACGCACTACAAGACGTTTCAGTTTTAGCCTAAAGAGTGAATCAGAAATTCAGAATCCAACTTTAATTTTTTATATATAAAAAGAGGTATTGACACTACCACATTGTGTGCTATCCCAGTGGAGAGAGTTCCAGAAAAATAGAGCTAACAATTTTCAATAAGGTGAATTGTTACATCGACAGCACAACCAACAATAAGGAAATGGAAGGGGAATGGAGCTTTTACCTTCATGGAGAGGATGACGTGGTCCTGGCGGAGCAGCTCCGCAAGGACGGCGAGGAGGTCAGTGCGAAGGAGCCTCGAAACGTGGGAGCGCATGAACTGCTCCAGGCGCGGGCTGCCACCGGCCGGGGGCAGCGCCGCGAGCCGCTTGAGCTGCGCCACCACCATGAGGCCCTCCTTCCCCATCTCCTTCTTCCGCCTCCATATCGACAAGCTTGGGCTCGACGCCGCCGACGATGACGAAGAAAACGCCCTCTGTCGGAGATCACCGGCGGCGGCTACGCCGGTTAGGGCTTGGAGGAGGCGGCGCGGGAGGAGACGCGGAAGCATTGGGTGGGCCGGCGGGAGCTTGGACTGTGAGAGACCTTCTTTTCGACATGGACTGGACTTGGGCCGTAAATTTCCCCGAACTCACTGACAGGCTTTTACTCGCTCTTGGGCCCTTTTCATACGTTCCTTCAAACAAAGGCAGCCCATCCCACAAAAACAACACAAGAAAGGACGAAACGCAAGCCGGGGAATCTACTAGTTCGCCGCGCCCGCGATCCGTGACTGCTCTTCGTCGCTCGTGATCGCAAGACCACACAATTCCCGGTCTTCAAACAGCTCACCCCACTTGCAAGCATGTCCTGCTCACCGGCCGGCAGGGTAGGCGATAGACGGGCAATTCAGCGGAAGCTTCTAGCGAGTCCAAGCCTTCAAAGGCTGGAGCACGCCGCGCGCGAGCGGGAAACAACAGGGTCAAGGCCTCGTGATCAGATCATCAGCCGTGACGACTGACGAGTTGCTGCTGGTCTATACGGAGTACTACTGCTACTGCGTAGTACTTCAGGAAAACGACACGGGCTCCCACTTGCCCGCGTCCCCAACCCCGCTCCGCGCCCTTATCTCTCGTCCACCAGCATCGCGCAAGTTGGCTCGTACCAATTTGCACGGTTGATGACCATTTATTAGTAGCTACAGTAGCCAGTAGGAGTTGCAGCATCCTTTCGTTCGGTTTTGTGGGGAACCTTTCGTTCGGTGGAAAATTTAAGCTCGCGACTCCGGTGGTAGAAGCTGCACAGCTAGTCCGCTGTCAGCGGCTCAATTCCAACGTTTATTGCTACAGTAACAGGACAAGATCATCTATTCTGTACTGTGTGTCTATAGTAGTGCATTTATATACGTTATTAATAACTTACATTAATTATGGTTAAGGTTGTGTCTTTGTTGATATTTTGTAGGCACTCGGCCTTTATTGAATTTACGGGCATTGGCAGGCGCCAGCAGCCGCACAGATGATCTATCCATCATGTGCGTCGAATCATCCTGCTTCAACAACGATGCTGTGGTATACTAGTATTTCTCCTACCGTACCAAACGGTCGATCATCACATCATATGCGTTGAAGACGAACGCTCAGTACAAGTAGCGAGCAAGAAATTCCGTCGATATAGATTTTTTATGCTAATCGCAGGGATTTGCTGAGAAAGGATTCACCGATCGAGCTTGGGGAACTATTTGCATGTCTTGTACTACGTACAATCATGCCGGCTAGAAGAGCCGTGCTGTTTGTTCTGTCAAAAAAAAAACAGAGAGAGGCAAATAGTAAATCTCTTTGGTCTCCATTGTGTCTGAATGCTAGCCTATATATGCGTATGATCAAGTTTTGGTAAACTTGCAAGAATAATGTATCCACTTATGGTCTAACATCTGCAAGTCCCATCCGTTGAGTTTTCGTGCATGATTCTTCTCGGTCAACAGGCTTTTCGCTATTTTTGTTCTTATATAAAAGCATTGTGTTTTTATTATTCATAGAAGTCAAACGAACTTAAGTTTAACCAAGCTTATATAAAGGTGTATAAATATTTAAGACATTACATTAGTGTCACTAGATAAGTCATGAGTCTCATGTTTCTATTGTGCACATATTTAATAATGACGTTAATATTAGTAAGTTCTCTATAAACTTGATCAAACTTAATTTAATTTTAGTTTTGACCAACTCTTGAAATAGAGTTATATATTTTGGAACTATGAGGTACAATTAGTTATATATACATACATGAGCTTTCACGCGTAGCTTCTTGAACATTTGTATTCTACTGAATGACAATAACATGGAACCATTGTTTAGGAGATACAACTAGAACAACTTTGGTGGTCCTTTCATCTGAAGAAAAGGGCAGCCTACAAGTTGTCGACCATGCCAAGTTGATCACTATATTTTAGCATTAGTTTTTAGCTGGTGCTAGATTAAAAATCATAAAGGGAGGGAAGATCACGACGGAAAGCAACAAGGTAGTGCAACAGGAGTGATATTAAAATGGGTATCTGCAGGGCAAGCACAGTGGGTGGTACATATAAAAAACTCATCACAACCAACTTGGTTCACTTGCCTCCCCTATTCTATGCTCCACTTTCATTACATTACACTACTACTAGCAGTAGTTGAGAAGTGTAATCTGGCAATCAAATCATATTTCACCGGCCCAATCCCCTCGCCTCGCCAAATTTTATTAGAAACTGGCTTCGCCCTCTTGCATCCAGACTTGCATGTTGCATTGTTGCTTGTCCACTTCTCGAATACCTTTTTACTAATTTCCTTCGATTTTACAATGCTTCAGCTAATGACAAATTCATAGTATTCGTAGCAGTGTTAGGCAAAAATTACAAACATTATTAAAATACCCGCTGATGTATTGTAAAATCCAGTGATCCCTTTACAGTTAGCGATGAGCATTCGGGAAGAAAAATCCAGTGATCCATACCTTGACCCAACAAACTCAAAGGTTTCTTTCTTATAATTATGAAAAAAATGCTTGTTTCTTATATGATAAGAATACAAATGGATAGAATGAAATTTATGCATCAATCACCATATCGTAATATTGTGTCCAACTTTGGGCTAAGAATTGATAAGATAAAAAAAACAACAAACAATTTGTTCCCCATCAAATAGAAATAAGAGAGAAAGGCTACTTGCCTGTGGTCCTAAAGAATGCGGCACTTTGGCAGCCGGAATGGCTTAGTCGTCAGAGAGAGTTGAAAATAGAAAAAAATCACCGGAAGAAATCCGAAAAATAAATCAAAAGCCAACCTCCTGCTGCAAGTTGGCCAAATTGCTCGAAAATGAAACCCCACTTAAAGAAAAAGCAGTTAATTAAAGAGGAAGCGCAATTAAAGTGAGCACACAACTAGATACATGGGCAACAGCGCAAGCCAGGACAAGTTGCCGCGCCGCGAATATATATACAGCCCTCTACCCCATCAACCTCCTCACCATCCCCCACCCGCCGCCGCGAGGAAATTCCATCCACCGCACCGCACCGCACACGAGAGAGGATCCTGAAGAGGACGGCAAGCATAAGCAGCTAGAAGCAGAGGAGATCAACCATTGTTGCCAGCAGCGCAGACAACATGCCGTGCATCCAGACTTCCAACCCCGGCACGATGCCGCACCAGCACCACGGCCGGGTCCTCGTCGGCTGCTGCGCGGCGGAGGCGGCGGCGGCGGTCGCGACGACGACGGCGACGACTCGGTGTGGCGCACATGACTGCGAGGTCCCAGCGGAGGTGGCCCGCCACCACGAGCACGCGGCGCCCGGCCCGGGGCGGTGCTGCTCCGCGGTGGTCCAGCACGTGGCGGCGCCCGCGGCGGCGGTGTGGTCCGTGGTGCGGCGGTTCGACCAGCCGCAGGCGTACAAGCGGTTCGTGCGGAGCTGCGCGCTGCTGGCCGGCGACGGCGGCGTGGGCACGCTGCGCGAGGTGCGCGTGGTGTCGGGCCTGCCCGGCGGCGTCCAGCCGCGAACGGCTGGAGATCCTGGACGACGAGAGCCACGTGCTCAGCTTCCGCGTCGTCGGCGGCGAGCACCGCCTCAACAACTACCTCTCCGTCACCACCGTCCACCCGTCGCCCGCCGCGCCGGACTCCGCCACCGTCGTCGTCGAGTCCTACGTCGTGGACGTGCCGCCGGGGAACACGCCCGAGGACACGCGCGTCTTCGTCGACACCATCGTCAAGTGCAACCTCCAGTCGCTGGCCAAGACAGCGGAGAAGCTCTCCGCCGTCTCATCGCCGTGATCTAGCTGCCTCCACCTCCATGGATGGGTAGCCGGTCGGTCGGCCGTTTTTCCGGGGCGGGACGCGGGAGGGAGATGCGTGTTTCTTCGGCGCGTGATCGAGCTTTTTTTTCCTTCCTTGGTTCCAGCTTCACATTTAACCCCTCTTTGTTCCCCTTTTTTTTCTCGTTCGTTGTTGCGAGACACACAAGACCCCTCCCTGTCCCATGTCCAAAGATTCAGAGAGATGACAAGTATAATCGATAGTAGGAATCATTTCTTCAGTCCCAGCGCTTGCTGCTTCTGTTTGTATATATGTTCGTGGTATACATATTGATTGTCCCTGGAGGAAGGCGTGAAATTGTATGTCCCTGTGCGAGTTTTGATGATCTATGTATGTTGGTGTGTATCAAGATTGAAGAGCTACTGTTGCATCGAGTGTAACACAACCTTCTGTCGTTGGTCCCCGTATTAATTAGTTCTGCGATCGAGCTTGGACGCGAACAACAAGCAGCTAGCTAGCTGTCCCGGCCTTTGAGATCGAGCTGGTCACGCAGCGACTCAGATCGAGGTTCTTAATTAGACTGAGATCATCGTTTAAGGTGGGACAAAACTGCCGCCTCAATTTGAGTCAACCCTGCCCATCGATCGCTGGTCTGAGTTCCGCAAACCCTAATAGTACTTCTCAGTAATCAGACACTGATCTGGAGAAAGGTAGCAACAGATCCTTTCGTGGAGGAGGAAGCAAGCAAGCAAAGGCAGATTTTTTTGTTCGTCGTCGGTGGAAATGCGGAAAGGACGAAGCCGGTTGGAAGCAAAGGCGAATAGAAGGCGAACCCAGGGTGTTGGCCGCGAATTCGCCGCCCCACTTGCGGCGCGTCACGACGGGCCCGAGCTGTACGCCAGCCGGGCCAACTTGCGCCTGTTGCTTCGTCGCGTCCCCGTCCCACCGCCCCCGGCCGTTTCGTTCCGACCAAGCCCCGCGTCTCCTATTATTCCCGACCCCCCTCTTGCATTTCTTTTCCGTTCTTCAGAACGTCCTTGATTAATTATCACTACTGCTAATCTCCTACTGCCAGTAGCAATTAACTAGTGTTATCATGATGAATCAGGTCAGGTGGGTA
>JAUNZO010004413.1:0-32350 GCA_031894775.1 Chloris gayana
AATTGCAAGACTGCCCTCCTTTTGGAGGTCAATTCTGAAATCGGACCTCTTTTTCAAACTTTGCAAAATCGGACCTCTTTTTTAAATCTGAAGCAACCGTTTGCCCTCCTTCCTATCCACCGTTAGGCTTAGTCATTTTCTGGAAAATAAAAAAATAACAAATACTATAGCAAACGTTAACAAGACAAAATTACCCCTACGTTTTCATCTTCTCTCGTGTATGCAAGCAGGTCCTTCATCAAGCAACACATAAACCTAACCCTAGCGAGCGAGGCGAACGGCGGCGCTGGAGGGCGAGCAGGCGAACGGCGGCGCGGGAGGGCGTGCGGGAGCGGCTCGAGCGAGCGGGCGGCGTGCGGCGCGTGGCCGGCGCGGCGCGTGGCGGGCGCAGCGCGCGAGCGGGCTTGCGGTCGGGCGCGTGGTCGCGGCGCGAGCAGCGCAGCGGCGCGCGAGCGGGCGAGCGGCAGGCGCAGCGCGCGGCGCGGCGAGCAGGCGCAGCGCGGCGCGCGGGCAGCAGCGCGGCACGCGAGCGGCGCGCTGGCGGTGCAGCCGTGGCGCGCGGCAGCAGCGCGGCACACGAGCGGCGCGTGAGCTCGTCGCGGCAGCCGATGGTTGTTCGCGGAGCCGATGGACAATCTTCGATATATGGATTCGACATATTCGGGTACATATTTTTCTCCTTTTATCTTCTTCGCATCAAGTAAATTCCATCATGATTTAGGTTGCTAGGTTGATTGTTCCTGATATAATTGTAGGTTGATTCGCAAGGATGTGAGTATTGTTGTTAAAATGGGTTCATATTTCAGTCTTCCGGATGAAGGGCCTAAGAAATATTGCAGAAGAAAATCATTGCCGCCTATTGTTGTTGATGCTAATAGCTATGGGCTCATGCAACTAATTAACTATATAGCTGAACAGTTTACATGGGGATCTAAGCAATATATCACTTTGTGGCATTCAATTGAAGATAGGAGTGGTGTTTGTGTTCCTATTAAAAGTGATGAACAATTACTTGAGTTATTTCAGCAAAACATAGCAAAGGGTGTGGTTGAGATTGATGCTGAAATTAAGGATTTCAACGGCCCATTGCAATTTTCACCCACTAAACGTGCATTGCACCCTAAAGTGAGAGAGAGAATGAGAGAAAAAATATTAGAAAGAGAGACCCCATCCATAGATTTGGATCCCACTAAAGAGAGAGACACACCCACTAAAGTGAGAGGCACACCCACCAAAAGAGCCAAGAATCTGAAAAATCAATTGCATGATGAGGATTCAGTTGGAGTTCATGATGAGGGCATGTACTCGACACAGATTCTCTTATGGCATTGAGTGATAGTAGCTATGATACTGATTTGGCTGCTTCTTCGGACTCCGATTTGGAGTATAATCCCGATGATGAAATTGTGGATGGGGAGGAGGAAGAGGATGACATCCATGCTTTTTCATATGATGCTGATGATCCATGTATTGACGTGGGTGTAGTGTTCCAAGATGTGGAGCAATGCAAGTCAGCAGTTATACATCATTCTATCTTGCATGATCATGCAATTAGGACCATCAAGAAAGACAAAGACCGATTTAGGGCTGTGTGCAAGAGAGACAAGGAAGGTTGCAAGTGGAAGTTTTTTGCTTCTACTAGCAAGAAACATAAATATAGTGGCTGCAAGGTATATTATTTTTGTGTTTAAATTTCCATCCCGATTTCAAACAATATGATGTCATGTATTAACAGATTTTTATGTTATTTTCCTATTGCAGGTGAAGACGAGTGGTCCAAAGCACACTTGTGGCTCTGTGAATAAGTGTGGTGACACAATGGCTACTAATGCTTGGGTGGCTGATAGAGTTGTGCCCTTTCTAAGGGATGATCCCTCCATGGGGCCGAGGGAGTTGCAGAAGGAGTTGAAGAAACAATATAAATTGGAGGTACCATATGGTAGGGTTTTTAGAGGCAAGGAGAAGGCTCTTGACATCATCAATGGCAAGTGGGACGAGAGTTATGAGATAATGCCCACTTATCAAGCCGAGCTTCTCAAAGTAATGCCTCGGTAGTGTTGTGGAGTTAGACACGAGAAGAGCACAAAGGCGAAATTTGCTTTCGCAGATTTTTTATTGCTCTCAAACCTTGTATAGATGGATTTCTACAAGGTTGTAGACCATATATTGCTATCGACTCCACTCACTTGACAGGACGGTCAAGAGGCCAGCTTGGCGGCTGCTGTTGCTGTGGACGGCCATAATTGGTTGTTTCCGGTTGCTTACGGGGTAATTGAGACGGAGTCCAAGGATAGTTGGATATGGTTCATTCAGAAGTTGAAGCAAGCTATTGGTACACCTATGGGATTGGTTTTCAGCACAGATGCAGGTATAATAAGATGTATAGTACTGCTGTTTTCAGATCATAATTCAGATTAGATGTACTGAAAATTCTGTTGTTTTCATGCAGGTAAAGGGCTAGAAATAGCTGTGCATGCAGTATATCCAGGAGTAGAACACAGAGAATGCATGAGGCACTTATGGAAGAACATGAAGAAGCACTACAAAGGGCCTTTGTTTTCTCAAAACATGTGGGCAGCAGCTAAGAGTTTCACAATTGACAAGTATAACTATCATATGGGAAAGATAGAAGAGAAGTCTCCCGATGCATTAGAATGGTTGGATGAAAACCATCCATTCATATGGACGAGAAGCAAGTTTTCTCGAACATTCCAAGGTAGACTACATAAACAATAATCTCTCCGAGTCTTTCAATAGTTGGGTGTCGAAACTAAAGACATGCAAGTTATGCAAATGCTTGATAAGATTAGGCAAATGATCATAGAAAAGTTTTACTTAAGGCGCAAAATTGGCAACAAGATGGTAGGAAGGATCATCCCAGCTATCACTAACAATTTGAATGCTCGAAGTAAGGCAGTAAAAGACCATGAAGCTTTAATGTGTGGTAATGGTACAGCTGAAGTGTCCGTAGGCGGTGTCGGGCATGCGGTTAATTTGGAAGAGAAGACTTGTAGTTGTAGGGCTTGGCAAGTGTGTGGAAAGCCTTGCAACCATGCTTTAGCTACCATAGCCAAGGTCAGTCGTGAGGTAAATATGGAAGACTTTGTCCATGAGTACTTCTCTCGTTGAGAGATTCAAAAAGACCTATGAAGGTGTTTTCAAACCAATCACATCCCATCATCATTGGGCACGAGTTGAACTTGGCTATAAACTTAGCAAACCTAAGTTAAGGAGGAAACCCGGTAGGCCAAGGGTATCTAGGATCAAAGCATCCGATGAGCTTGGCACAAAGAAGAGAAAATGCACCGAGTGTAACGAGCTAGGCCATATAGCAAAGTATTGCCAAGGGGGCCCTACGGCTAAAGAAAAGAGGAGGCGTGCAAGCTTAGAGATTGCATCTACAGGTGGAAGCAATGATCCTATTGCTGCACACACAATTAAGTAAGTGATACTAATGTATTCCATTGTATATTATTTGTTGATTTTTGCTTACTCATATCCTATTTTTCTACCTAGCTCAAGTGGGAGTGCAAGTGCAAATGCAAATGGAGGTAGTGCTGCAAGTGAAAGCGCAATTGAAGGTGGTGTGCGAGGTGGAAGACCCCCAAATGGAAGAGGAAGGGGAAGAGGAAGAGGAAGAGGAACGGGTGGTGGAAGGGGACTTGGTGCATGGTTCGGTCTTTAAATGTGATGTTTCATGCGTGTGTGTAATGCTGAAATAATCTTTTGTTGAACTTGTATCCTTGTCGGAGATATTTCATGGTTATGTGATGTCCAAGTACTATGTGTTGAATTCATGTTAAAAATCATGACGATGTTGCTGAAATTATGTTGCGTGTTGAATTCTTGTCAAAAATCGCTTAAAATGCTGCTGAAATTATGGTGATGTGTTGAATACTTGTCAAATTTTAGTTCATATGCTGCTGAAATATTTTGAAAAATATGTCAAAATCATGCTCAGAAATGCAGTAGTACAAATCATTTTCAAAAGTATCGAAAATCTATTTTTCTGCATTTTTTTACCAAGGGTATTTTCGTCTTTTTACTATGGGTTTGACACCGTTAAATACCCCTAACAGAATAGGGACAACCTGCTGCTTCAGATTCAAAAAAGAGGTCCGATTTTGCAAAGTTTGAAAAAGAGGTCCGATTTCAGAATTGACCTCCAAAAGGAGGGCAGTCTTGCAATTGCCCCTTTTTTTTTTGGATACGGGTTGCCGGGTTGGGTTGGGGCCGCGGGTGCACGGAAAGTGGGTAATGGTGGGCCATATTTGGCTCGACTGATGATGTAGCTTACTTGGGCTGATAGTTTCCAGAGACGCCACGGGCCTTTGGTGGCCCATTTTGGCTTTTAAAAAACGAAATTGGTCCATTTGGGCTTGGAAAGAAGCTAACCGATCAGAAGATGAACAGTTCGGATGTGCTAATCCTCGGTGGAGAGGCCGGACACGTGAACGACTCCACCCAAACCAAAGCAGAACACAAGCAACGCTCGTAACGGGTGGAGCAGGCGTTCACGTGACCTGCTTCTCCACCCTGCACAAGCACACCAGTATGGCAGTATATCCACTTATCCTCGAATCGCTACAGCGCAAACTGCAACGCATCATCCACTCTCACCCCTAATTTATAGCAAGACGGTTTATTAGCTGCGGCCGCGATATTCGATCGACTGGCAATTGGCAAGCTGAACCGGGAAAAAAGGAGTACGTCCCCATGTTTCTTGAGCCCAGACAGAGAAACAGGAGGGAAACGGGGACTAAAAACGACACAAATCTCCCGTAATCCGTAGGCCTGCATTCGGCTGGTAGCTTTGCATCTGGGAGCAGCCTGATCGTTTTAAGGATGAGTTTGGTCGGGAGGTCCGGTTGAGGGCCGGGCACTGCGCGGGTATGAACCATTGAACACTGGAGTTTTCTGTGCCCTAACCGGCTAACCCTGAGCCCCCGGCAGGATTCAGGTGAGAATGGTCGAGACGGGGTTCCGGCAAAACACTCCGGATCGTTGTCGACTTGTCGTAATAGTACAGTGGAGATCATTGTTCGCGTGCGTACACTTTTCTCGGTGTTCCAGGCTTCCAGCATTCCGGGACAGATTCTTCAGCAATCCTGTTTGGCTTCCGGTGTGGCCGTGTGGGCCTTATTGTGCCTTCGGATGGGTTCTCCAGTAAGGTCTCCCTCCGCCTACTGCAATGGCAAAGGGGCATTCAGGCCCATGTAAACTTTCTGTGAACAAGAAATAGGCCAGGTAAGTACTGGTTTATTCTCAAAAAAAAGAAAGGTAAGTACTGGTTGAAAAATTCTCTCACGAGTCATCTCATCTGTTCTCTTTGAATCTGGACCGGAAGATACCTACTGCGACGAAGGGAGATCGAAAAGCAGCATTATTCGTGCAAGCCAACTCGTGCGCCGGAACTTACTTCCAGAAATTGCGCAGGAAAATGGAGTGTATGTATCTTCATTTGCCAGGTGCTTCGTTGGAAGCGAGGTTTACTCGTGTCATCATCCGTGCGTCCAGCACCAAGTCATCGGGGGTCATCACCGCCTGGGCTTGCCTTTTGCCGGTGGAAGTAGCGAAGCGGTCAATCGTTGCGGGCAGAGAAAGCCGGCCGGCGCTTGATGGGCAGGATCCCAACTGGGCTTGCAGGCAGTGGACGTCGACGTCAGCCGCAACACATCTTCTCCTCTCCTACCTCCGCCACACGCAGGTCCAATGCTTTGACAGTAGTGGCAGCGACAGTGGAGCGTCACGTCGCAGATGGGCAGCTAGTGGTTTGTTGCCTCCGTCAAGTTGGGCGGGCGTTCTCTGCTGGACTTTTGTTGGGCGCCGGCAGTTTCTGGAAGGCAAACGGTCAGACTGTGGTATCTCTTCGTTCGTTATGAACGATGCTACACACCCAGCTGCACGGTAACGGCTGTTTAGAAAGCCTCCGGCGAAACGAAGATACGATTACGGTGCGGGGAACCATGAGTGCGGCCGGACGACAGGGCGCGTATCATTTCCGTTCCGTTACGATACGAAGATACAGCAGTAGCTTGCCGGCTCTGGCTCTCCCTAAATCTCGTGGGTGACGGGGTGAGCGCTTTCTAGATGATGAAGGAATTGGGCGGTTCGGTGGTGGCCTCCACGCAGGCGCGCAAATGCACAATAATGTAAACTTTTTTCCGGAACGGGGAAAGGCGACGGAACCATGAAAGACCGAGCACGGATCACCAGATCCCCGACTTTCTTGAGAATCGTCATCATACATGACAATTCCGTCATGGTGACCTCCACCTCGCCGCCCGGTCTTCCATGTACTGTGCGCAGGTCCAAGGTTCAAGCCGGCGATCGGCGAGCGCGGTAGCTCTGCCTCTGCAGCACAATATCGGCATGCGTGCGGTATCGTCGGCGAAGTCGGAAGGCATCAACTCGACCGAGCACGAGCAGAGCCATGCCGCGCGAGTTGATTAGCACGTGACCCATAACTAGAACCGAACGCCGTGCCGGTATTTCACTGTAGTACGCCAGTGCCGCGCCCAGCATCCGGAATAGTGCGCACGCTTCTGCTCACCGCCCCATTAGCGCTAGCCGAGCCATGCCCATGCCGCCCACCAACGCCCATGACCGGCAGCGATTGCGCGGGTTTCTCTCGCACCGTTGGATCAACGAATCAACCCCGTCTCGTTGCAACTAGACCGTGGAACCATCCATGGACTCCCCGCGTAACTAGTCGGTTCTTCTTCTCTTGGTCCAGCCTCCCTCACCCGCCAACTCTGACTCTCTCGGCTCCCGCCACGACGGGCCATAGACCTTCTCTTCTTTCCCACATAGCTTTCGTCGCCGTCGCCGGCTGCGTCTCTGGAACGCGAAGAGTGACTTCCGGGCGGTCAAGAGCCGCCGGAAGAACTCGCCTCGCGCGCGAGACAAAGGGGACCTCGACTTCATCCGTCGATCGCCAGCGCGCGTGCCACGAAACTGCTCGTGCAAGCTGAAGAAGAGGCATTTGTGCTGGTTTCGGCCGGGAGCCAAGGGAACTCTGTTCCGATCAAGGAAGACAGAGGAGCTGCCACACTACCAGGAGAAAGCTTTCTTGCCGGCGAAGATGAGGTTGTAGAGCTCAGGTTCGTGCTGTTCCTTGATTCTGCTCTGTTGTCTGCATGGTTTAGTTCATCTCGTCCGATTCTGAATTCCAGTCTGGCTAGTTACTGGAAATCTGGAATGCTGTTACTGTCTTCTTCGACCTTCCCTGGCTCCATTTTTTTTAAAAAACTCGCGCGATGGTCTAAGGAACTATTAATGATTTAGTGATCCTTCATCACGCAAAGCAGAGCAGTCCGTGGAGCTTCGTAGTAGTCCAAGTTCCGCGACCCTTGCGCCATGCCTTGAGCCATTGCAAGCGAAAATCTAGGGGCAACCTTTGCCAGCTCATACAAACACAACGCTTTCGCGAACAAATTCACGCTGCTGGTTCGGAGAGGCACAGGCAGGGCACATCGCAGCACCACGGCGAGGTTCTTCTTTGCAGTCTGCACAGCGACTTGCCTCCACTGTGCCGTTGGATTCAGCTTTCCTCTTTTCTTTAACCCGTCCCTTTCTCGTGACAAATTTTAAAAGCTATTGACAGAATGTCGCCTCCCCGGCGTGCTGATGGCGATGCCCCCGTTGCTTGCCAAACGAAGCATTCGTGGGTCCAGCCGCCCGGCAGAAAATCCTCGCGTGTGCTGACATTTGCTAGTACGTAATGTAACATGGATGACAACCGAACCGTTTAACTTTTGGTCACCTGTGAGTTTATTTTATGATGATGGGTTACTTTTAGAGCAGGCCCAAGTTGCTTTCGCGTCGTATGTTTACTGAAAAGAGTTGGAAGCGGAATTTAAAATTGCAGGTTCGGCAAGTGCTGCAGCTTACTGCCCACTACTACTTTCCAAGGATGAACGGACGAAAGAGGGTTCCGTGGCATTCCTCCTTTTCTTTTCTTTTTTCGTTTGAGCGTCTACGTACGATGTTGCTTCCTGAATCTTGATGCATCGCGTCACCTAGGTTCTTCGGATGTACATTCATCCTAGTTCATAAATTTAGAACATTGCTGTCACCACACGTACTACTGTGCCAATTCAGTGAATTCACCGTGGTCCGCTTGGCAAATGAAAAGCGCATTTACTGAGCTGCATCTATAGCATTTTGGACACGGTGGTGTCTTGGTACAGTAGTTGCTGTCTTTTTAATTGCCTGTATCAAATAAAGATACGGTTGTTAATAATGCAAAGCTAGGATTAATACACGTACCAGATGATGTAGGCCAGCCAAGTTTGACCTTCTGTCACGGCAGTCACAGACTGATCAACTCAACAAGGCGAGGAATGATCAGTCAGTCAGTCAAAACAGACGCCCCTGACCTGGTCATTGTGGTTGTGCTGCTGCTCTGTGTTGACATTGTTGAGTACACTATTTTTCGAATCATTTTTATCTGGTTATTAATTGTTTGTGGACGCACTTGCAGCTAGCACACACGACATGTCGGTCTGCTAAGTTACAGTGTTGGGCTGAGGGAGGAGTTCGTTGGCAGGATCGGAGACGATGCCTCCGAACGACGCGAATGGCAGCCGCGGCGAGGGGCACCACGAGATCGTGGAGGTCGTCGACGACGATCCTGCTTGCACGCCGTCGTCGGGGACAATGCGGCTGATTGACTTCATCCCCATCTACATCCCGACGGTGGAGAATGGCGCGCTGAGCCGGAGCCGGCGCAAGCGTCGGTTCCTGGACTTCCTCCGCGCGCACCCGTCCAAGGACTGGTTCCTCCGCTCAACCTTCGTCGGCCGCCGGACCCGCCAGCAGGCGGCGCCGGACTCCGACGAGGGAGACGACGCCGGACCGGGGTCACGGCGGCGGTTCCGCGTGCCGTTCGTGCGCAAGATCAAGTGGGCCAAGCTGTGGAGCTACGCGGCGAGCTGGTGCCGGAAGCCGGCGAACCTGGCGATGCTGGTGTGGCTGGGGTTCGTGGCGGCGGGCCTGCTGATCGTGCTGATGCTGATGACGGGCATGCTGAACGGCGCCATCCCGGACTCGGAGCGGCGCAAGCGGTGGACGGAGGTGGCCAACCAGATCCTGAACGCGCTCTTCACCATCATGTGCCTGTACCAGCACCCCAAGATCTTCCACCACCTGGTGCTCCTCCTCCGGTGGCGCGAGAGCGGCGCCGACCGGGACGAGGTGAGGAAGGTGTACTGCAAGGACGGCGCGGCGCGGCCGCGCGACCGCGCGCACATGCTCGTGGTCGTCGCGCTGCTGCACGTCACGTGCGTCGCGCAGTACTACTGCTGCGCCCTCTTCTGGAGCTTCTCCCGCCGGGACCGCCCCGACTGGGCGCTCAACATCGGCTACGGCCTCGGCACGGGCTGCCCCGTCCTCGCCGGCCTCTACGCCGCGTACAGCCCGCTGGGCCGGAAACAACCCGGCGAGCCCGCCACTGACACGGAGGAATCCTCCTCCCCGTCCCCCGCGGGCGGACCAGCCGAGGAGCGGGACGGCGAGGCGGAGGAGATCAAGATTTACAACCGGCGCGTGGTGGTGAGCAGCCCGGAGTGGAGCGGCGGCGTGCTGGACTGCTGCGACGACGCGACGGTGTGCGCGGCGTCCGCGTGCTGCACCTTCTGCGTCTTCGGCTGGAACATGGAGCGCCTCGGCCTGGGCAACATGTACGTGCACGCCTTCACCTTCGCGCTGCTCTTCGCCGCGCCGCTGCTCATCTTCAGCGTCACCGCGCTCAACGTCCACGACCCGGACATCCGCGACATCGTCGTCGCCGCCGGCGTGCTCTGCGGCTTCTGCGGGTTCCTCTACGGCGGGTTCTGGCGCACGCAGATGCGCAAGCGCTACAAGCTCCCCGCCGGCGCCAGCGGCGCGGTGGCCGCGGCCGTGGGGGACTGCGCCAGGTGGCTATTCTGCTGGAGCTGCGCGCTGGCGCAGGAGGTGCGGACGGCAAACTTCTACGACGTGGAGGACGACCGGTTCGTCGTGGCCGTGCTCGACGACGCGCGGAACCGCGTGCTCGTGCCGCTGCCGCGGGAGGCCTCGTCCGCCGCCGTGCATCACTCGCGGAGCATGTCGTGCCCGCCCAAGATTGTTGACGAAACCGGCGGGGTGTCGATGAGCCCGCTCACAGCAGGGGTGGAGATGACGGCGCCAATTGCCATGGAGAGGTCGGCCACGTACCACCCCATGAGGCCGCCCATGCCGCCGGTCATACAGATGGACCGAGAAGCAGAGTAGCTCTGCTCTCTGCTCTGTATACGTGTGTACGTACATAGTGTCTGCATCTGCATTCTGCGGAAGAGCACTGTCATATAATATTGATTTACAGGTTTCTTTCTGTGAACAAAAGGTGTGTGATTTGTTGTGTACTCGTGTACCGCGCCCGTTGGACGTTTTCCAGTGCCGTTCTCACTTCTGAAGTTCTGACCAAAATTTTGAAGATCCGAAAATGACTTGGGTCGGCTGGAGGAGTCGTTGGACGCCCACGCAGAAGGAAGCCCGCACGAAAAGAAGAGGCCTGACTCGGCTGTAGGGCCGGTTGGAAGCCCACACAAAGAATCAGCGGCGTACGCTCCTCCAGTCCTCCTAGACTAGATGTCATAACAGGGAGGCCCAGATACGGTGAGCCCACGTCTCGTCAGTGACGGAATTTTTTTATTAACAATCGACTTTTTTATCGGCACAAGTTTTTGATGTTTAAAAGTACATTACTGACACTTTAGAAAGCTTAACTGTTAAGCTAAAAAATTCGAAAATAAGGACACACCACACCAGCCATCCTCCCAGTTGTCCCCGGTCAAAGGAAGACTGGGCTCACTTAGTTGGGTTGTCATTCGGTGATTGGGCGATAGGTACCAATCGTCCTTTAAATAGACGATAGAGAGACTACTTTTATAAATTTTCGAATCAATCGGTTATTAATAATAATAAATTAAAAATCAATTATTAGTTTAAAAAATCTCAGTGACGCGAAACGTGTTTAAAGCCCGTTTTCTATTGCTCTAAGCCAGATATCTCTCATAGTACAAATCTCTGCTGTGCTGACTCGCACGCTCGTTCGTAGTACCATCATGGCCTTGATCATTACACACCGCAGCACGAGACCATTGTTAATCTTTTCACTTGCGTCACTCATTATTTGCCGGCGCTCGTTCCTGCTTAATATCTCTTGGGCAAAATGGACACCACTTACAGTTAAACAAGTCAATGTAGTTAGCCAAAAAAACAAAAAGTCAATGCGGCCGGCCGCTTTTCTTCCGTAAGGAAAAAAGAAGTCCATTGCAGCTGCACGTCAGCAGAAGAAAAGGAGTACACCACACGATGCGTGAACAGAGTCAAATGGACGGCGGCACAACCTGATGGTACTATCTACTGTATCTAGTTGCGCATCGACGTCACCGGCCATTCATCGACCTCGCCCAACCGGCCTGAAAAAATGGACGCATTTGCCGTCCAGCAACTGATGCTCCGCACTGGCGCGCGCGACCTGGCCGATTTAGCAGAGATGATGCCCACCACTGTATTACTCTACGTACGATCGCACGCACAATGGCATAAGGATCGCCATTTTTAACTGGAGCTTTCTTACCTATGTTATCTGACGGAGTCAGCACGCGACAATTGCAGACAAGTACACGGTAGCGGCGACCTGGGCGCCAGAAAACGGAGCTCTTTTCGGGTCTGCTTCCCGTCTCAGCGTAGTGCCATGCTCTGGTCATCTGGTGGATGACCGGACTGATGCAGTCCGGGGTAAAGCCGAATGGCCTGGGCCGAGTTTAATTAGGGCGCCTCGGCAAGCGAGTGACCCTGGTTAATGGAGATGCTTATGGGTCACTACTCGCACTCAGCGGCCAGTCTCTCACCCCAAATAACAAAAAGCTTAACACAATTAAGCTTGGCCTAACTGCTGAAAGCGACGGGTGCGTCTGAATCGAACCTTAGTGAGCTCTGATGACAACCTCCTGGCGCCTAATTACTTTAATTTCCGGGCCGGGTTTTCCACAAGCTTCCATGCATGTTATCGGCAAGCAAAAATCGGCAAATCAGACGGGTAAGAGGAGGGAGCTTTTGACGCGAGGAGCGTGATCTGATGAGGCCACGCCTATTTATTTGAGGCAACTGGCAACAACTAGCTATCTGCCCTATGCGTTGTCCATTAGCGCGCGCCAAGAAGAGGAATGCGTGCGTACTTGGTGGTGTCACCTCAACGTTTTTTACTATCTTTGTTCATATTTTTGTGCAGGCAACAGGCGTTTCCCGGAAAAGATATGCGTGCGGCCGCGGCGCTCGTGACCGGAAGGGAAAAAGGTTATTGGGACTGATCTATCCGGTTTCGCATGGGAAGCTGTCGCTGTTGTTACGCGCTCAGTTTTTTACAGAATCGGTTGATGCGGGTAGTCGAGTCCAGGTCGGACGGCCGATATGTATGGACCGTGGAGAGCGACCGCGAGCTCACGATCGAGGTGAAAAAGGTCAGAAAAAACAGAGGCAAAAAAAGGTGCTACTATATCAGTACTAGTAGTCGGTACTTCTTCGATAAGAGGTACTGGATGGTACTGATGGTGAACTGATCACGTTGTCAAACTGGGTAACCCTCTTTGCGTGTCTGGTTTCTGAACTTGATAAAGCTGATGAAAGCCCTGCCGAAAGGCTGGAATGCATGGTCGTGTATTGACCCGTCGTTCGTTGCACCTGCCATCTTACTCTAGGAGCCTAGGTGGCACAGTGTTCTTAGTTCTTACTTTGCCAGCAACGTTCTCATGCGGAGCAGCTCTGCTTTTTGGAAGAAAGTACTAGTACTCTAGTAGCAAAGCTTGCACCAGAACAAGGCGTCTCTGTCAGCCACACGCGAGCTCATCGTCGTTTCAGCTGCAAAGAGTTCATAGGCACCAACCAACCAACGCATCGGAAAACTCGCTGGAAGCAGAGATGAGTCCGCCGCGTAGCAGTGCGGCTGTGCGCTCTCGGCCTGTCGAGGAATCGGCAGAGACAACACACGGCACAACAGCCAGATCGAACCCCCGTCGACACGTCACCGGCCGTCAACCCAACCAAGCAGGTGACAAGCACGTCAGGAGGCGCGCAGGCTGCAGTGCACAGGCGCACGCACACGAAGGGCGAACGGGCTCTTCTTGATCCACGCGAGCAGCTGAACGACCAGTCCACCACCACAAGAACCCGAGGCGAGTGGCAAACGGGTCAGAGAGTCGCGTGCCCCGAAATGTGCCGTCGTCCACGAGCTGCGTGAGAGTTCATTCCGTTTTGGAGGGCATGCCGCTCTGAAATCTCAGCCCTGACAGCAACGGCAACCAGAGGCGACAGGGACAGAGATACAGCACCTCGACGAATTACAGGGACTTGCAGTGCTGCTCTGCTCCATCACTGTTTCCCGATCACCACCAAGAGCACAGCACCAAAGGGGAAGTGCGACCGGGTCCAAGAGGCGCCTGTCCCGAAATGTGCCCTCCTCCATCTGCGTGCCGACTCGTGATCTCCCGGGTCGAAGGACACGCATCTCGTCGCTTCGTCCGGCCGTGTCGGATCACCTTTTTTTCCCCGGTCGATCTATAGTGTTGATCACCACCGCCACTCTTTCCCTACCTAATGAAAAGCTTTCGTTTTTTTAACATTTTTTTAAAAGCCTTTTTCTCGCCAAAAGACACTTCTACCGTTATTCAGTTTTCGAAAGGGACAATGGCGTTTTAGCCACAATTCTAGAGTCCAATTGCGAAATGACCATCATTTTTCAGATTTTACAAGATTGTCATGACTTTTCAAACGTTTTAGCCACAATTCTGGAGTCCAATTGCACAACCTTTTTCCCTTGCAAGATTGCCATCCAGCGTGGGCAAGCGGCGGGCGGGCGGCGCGCTAGCGGCGAGCGGGCGTGCGCGTGGGCCGTCGTGCGAGCGGCGAGCGCGTGCACGCGGGCGGCGTGCGAGTGGCGGACTCTGTCCAAAATTTTAATCTGCCCAAAATTTGAATTTTTACAAATCAGATCGTAATTATTTTTTCCTTATCAAAATCTGTCCCTGTTTCGAAACTTGAAAGAATTGCAATTTGTCATGTCAAAATTGTGGTAAAATCGCAAAGGGGCAATTTCGTCTTTCTCTATGAAACTGACCACCGTTAACCCATCTAAACGGACTTGTGGTACAAGTGTTGTTCGCATTCAAAAACTGATGGTAAAAATGCAAAATCTGAAAATCGATGATTAAAACGCAATTGTTTTTCAAAACGATGGTTGTCTTGTAATTGCCCCTTTTCGAAATGCGCATGTTCGCCAAAGGACACTACTACCCGTTACCAGTCAGTTTACGCTGGCCATTGGATCGTCTACGAGCCAAATGCGAGGAATCAACAATCAAGTGAGAGTCATCGGAATCCCAAAAGGCCAAAAGCCACAAGAGACTGTTCATGCGTCGTGGGATATATATCTAATTTTGCCGCTAACCCCCGCTGAAATCTGAGGTATCAGCCCCGGTAGCAACGGTCAGAGGCGACAGGGACAGAGATACGGCGCGCTGACGAATTACAAGGACCTAACTGCTAATCTAATTACGCACCTGCCGGCTGCCGCTCTATATAAACCACCCGCTCGCCTCGCCAAACACTACACCACCGCGTCGTCGGCTTAGTCCTCCAGTGCACCCATCCCTCTGCTCTCAGCTCTCGTTGCAGAGCAGCTTCCTCCCTCTTTGGAGGCTTCAATCCTTCTTCGCCACTAGTAGGACAGAGCTAGAGCTGGCGAACCTTGAGTTTCAGGCACCGGCGGCGGCGGCTGCAGGGCTGCACCGCGCGCACGACGCGACGCCGCAGCTGGC
The DNA here is from genome assembly GCA_031894775.1 of Chloris gayana. NCBI lineage: Eukaryota > Viridiplantae > Streptophyta > Magnoliopsida > Poales > Poaceae > Chloris > Chloris gayana. Next base: position 14,844 of record JAUNZO010004413.1, read on the forward strand.
CGGCCCCGCGGAGCCGGAGGAGGAGCGCAACCGGTTCCAGGTGCTGCTCCTGTACGAGGCGCTGCTCGCCGGCGACGCGCGGCGGGCGCAGGAGCTGCTGGCGCCCGACCTCGAGTGGTGGTTCCACGGCCCGCCCGCGCGCCAGCACATGATGCGCCTCCTCACCGGCGCCGAGAACGCCGCCGCCGGGTTCGCCTTCGCCCCGCGCTCCGTCGAGGCCTTCGGCGCCACCGTCATCGCCGAGGGCGCCGACGACGCGCGCCAGCTCTACTGGGTGCACGCCTGGACCGTCGGCCCCGACGGCGTCATCACGCAGCTCAGGGAGTACTTCAACACCGACCTCACCGTCACGCTCCTCTCCGCCGCCTCGTCCACCAGGAACGCCGCCGCCATTGCCGCCGCTCCGAAGCAGGAAGCCTCTTCGTCGTCCTCCTCCTCCTCGTCGTCCGGCCCCCAGTGCTTGTGGCAGAGCCGCCGCTCGGACCGCGCCCACAAGTCTCTGCCCGGCCTCGTCCTCGCCATCTGAGAACTGAGATTCAGAACAGAGACAATACATAACTCGGCATCAGCTCCTTCACCCTACTGCATAATAACCTAGCTATAATGCTCCCTCAATTCTTAATATGTTGGTGTTGCAGCTTAGCAACGTCAAACACGTTAAGAACGGAGATAGGATATACTATTATTTAGTCTAAAATGGCCACGCGCATCTGAGCGTTTCCTCGTTCCTGAACCGGTGGCATCCATTGCATAGCGTGTGCTGAATTAGTAGTAGTGTCATTAGTCCAAGTCATGGTTGTGGATGTGTATTGCCATCACTGCTACGGTGATGGTTAATTATGGTGGTCTTTGTAACTGATGGTTCATTGCAGTCCAATAATACTAGTTGCTTGTAATTGAGTGTCAAGCAATGCGCATGCTCTGGATCTCTCTCGCCTTCTTACTTTTTGTGGCTTTGTTTATCTTTGTGTCTTTGGTCTCTTTGGCATACACCGTGATTATTTTAGGCTGACCGCAAACTTCAACACGTTCGAGCGACCAATCTATACTCATATATAAGGTATATGAGACTCATCAGTCAGTATCATATGGGGTTCATTCAGAAACCGAAGTGCCTGCCTGCGAACGGCGCTTCCCAAATTTACCTTGGAAACTACCATCCACCACTACTCCGCCTGCACAAGATACACGTTTTGTTTAGGTTCTCCATGATACATGCCAAGAATGGTGAATGGACAGATAGGATCACAAAGATAAAACACATCCTCAAAACTATGAGGCTGGCAAGCCCCAGCTGTTGCTTTTCGATGGAGCACCAAAGTTCCGGAGCGTCTCCCCTCGCAGTCACCTTTTCCCACTGTTGTGTATTTAATAGATAATGACCCCTTCGCACTGTTGCGCGATCCCTTTCAGTTGCACGTCATGTTCAGAAATCTTTTCGAGGTGCAAGGAGTAGCCGATGCAGTATAAACCGGTTCATTTCCTGTGTTCAGATTTCAGAATCTGGTTTCAGATGCTTTCATTTACTTATTATGCTGGATCAGCAACTTTTACGTCCAAACCTAGCAAAGTTCAATTAGTTTTCCTGTCATGCATCATGTCTAATTCATCAGTTCCATATTTTGATACACCCTGCACAGTTCTGCATCGCTGCGCTCTCGAATTCAGGATATGCAAATCAAATACGGGTGGCAAAACATACCGCATTTTGATACGCACTTGTACACGGTTGTGCTAACAAAACATAGCACGGATCGAAGGGTCATCATGGTACATCGAGACCCACATGCTACCAACGCATTATAGAACAAATGATTTTGCAGCACGTCGCAAAATAAAAACCTTTTTGCAGCAGGAATGGAGGATTGATCGGCCTCCATACCGGCTGCTAGGTTGACTCGATCAGTTACGGATCGGTCAGCCTCGCTCCATGCCGGCTGCTTAGGGCAGCTTCACCGAAGCGATGGGTCAGCCTCCACGCGGGCGCTGCTATGGCTTAGGACGATCGAGCTGATCGAGCTGATGCCTCTGGACTCGTGCATTGCTTGAGCTGGGCGCCGAGAGGGTCTCCAGCCGAGGATTGCTGTCTGTGTCTGCTGGGCGTCGGATGTGAGCATACAGGGAAAACTTGAGATACACCCTGCAATAGCCTCGCTCAGTCATATTCTGCTTTTCTGCACACCCAAGATTCGATGATATCCTAACGCGGAATGGCCGAGGCTGGCCGTGTCAATCGCACTGCAGGCGCCACAAATGCCATAGTATCAAACTAACAGCAAGGATACACACACCCAGTGGTGGCTTCTGTCTGATTGCCGTTTTCTATTGCCTGCACCGTGTTATGGCCTCATGAAACGAATTGAAAATGACGGACAAATCGTCTCTCCACGTGATCGACGCGTATATCGGTTGTATCGTCCTTGATTCTACAGCACTAGTAGTACATGGCAGGACAGGTAGAATGAAACACGTGCGTCAAATGCAACATCCAAAACTATAACTATAGTAGTACACGATAAACCACTGCGACCAAGTGCGGATAATTTGGCAGACTTGCCAGCTGCATGATGCATCTGGTTTATCATGGAACGAGCTGAAAATGACAGATGACAGATCGTCTCTCCATGTGATCGACCCGTATATCGGCTGTATATCGTCCTTGATGCTACAACACTAGTAGTACACGGTAGGACAGGCAGAATGAAACACGTGCGTCAAATGCAACATTCAAAACTATAACTAGTACTACCTCTCTTCTATTGAAAGTGTCATTCTCGCTTTCGAGAAGTCAAATCTTTTTAACTTTGACAAAAAATATGAAAAATTATAAATATTTATTAAGTATAAATAGTATCATTAGATAGACAATTGAATCTACTTTCATAATCAATTTATTTAGAGATACAAATATTACTAATATTTTCTACAAATCTAGTCAAAGTTTAAAAAGTTTAACTCGCACGTAATACGACACTTTCAATAGGATGGAGGAAGTACGTTTTATCGCAAATTGCTTAAATTCATGACACGTGGAATGAAACACCTACATTATCGTTTTTCTTATCAAGTTGTTCAAATTCAAGTGCCTGATAAGAAAAATGCTCCAAACAGCACTATAGGAAAAAAACATGAAAGGCGATGGGCTGGGATTTCGCATTGCAGCGTGTCCTGCTCTCCGCTCAAAGTACAAAGTACTGCTAGCACGGTACATTGATGCACACAACTTTTATGTGGAGATTGAAACCGTCAGCCATGTCGTTTTCAAAAAAGGGGAAAATACAAGAGAACTGTCAGCCATGCATCAGAACCAAGACCTGAGATGGACTGGACCTGTCCAAAGTACTTCGGCATACGCAAGAAACTTATAAGATCATATAACTTTCCTTGTTTGTTACGGAGCTACTCCTTCCATTTCTATTTGTAAGCATTCCTATAATTCCGAATTCCTATAATCCCGAGGAAGCAATAGTCAAGAGAGAAAAGATCATATATGCTTCCTCATTTTACACTATCTTATCAATTATTCACCCACCTATCAACTCATCAAGTTTTGTCCTATTCCTAAGAATATTTATATTTCGGAACAAAATTGAATGCTTTGAATGCCTAGAATGCTTATATAAAAGAATAGAGGAGCATACATCACTATATTTATACATTATTGTACCTACGGATCAAATCATTTTTCTTATACTATGATATGATATTTCTTCTCAATATAATACGCAATAATTGTGTATGTTATCAGATTGGTCCCGTCCACCAGCTGACAGACCAAGCCAAAACTCTGAAACAGAGGTTCGGCAGTGCTTGGCTTGTGCTTCAGTGATTCAGACCACGCAATAAACCACTGCGACCAAGTGCGGATAATTTGGCAGACTTGCCAGCTACATGATGCATCTGGTTTCCCTCACACTGCCCGCGTGCATGAATTTTGTGTAAGACGCACTGCCCTACACGTGTGCGGGCTGCATGCTAAATTGGACGTTAGCGGGCTTCCAGGAGTGTTGAATCCGTCTCTCCAACACAGTTGTTTACATGCTTTTCCATCTCTCTCCCGTGCTCCACGTACTTGCGGGGGTTTTTTTTCAACGAATCATCATTTTAAAAAGTTTACTTAAGCACAATATGAAATTTAAATTTATTTTACATCGACCAACTATGCCAAAAGACGACCACGATAGTTAATTAGATCAGGATTTAACATCTCGTTTCTAAAATATTTCAAAGCATGATTCAATTTACTATTCGTTAATCTTAATCTAAGTGACTGAGCTATATGACGTGAGAAAGTGGAATCATAAATTAGTACTAAATTTTGCAACGAACTAACAAAAGCTAACAGATAAAATAAGTTTTTTATTTAAACTACGGTGGACCGTGGCCGACCTAAACTTTATTTATGCAAAAAAAGGGTTACATACAGATAAAATAAGTGAAGAGATCGGATCGGACATCACCATTGGAGCCACGGAGTCACTCGTGCGAGCCACCTATGGTTTGACCGTTTGAGTTGTTCGCAACGAGTGCACAACACTTATTCTATTATTCATTGAGCGATCACGCGAGACCGAGTGGAAGCTCATGGTTCAGTTGTTCAGGCCTCCCATGAACAGTCTAAGACACGGGAAGAATCTTTGATTGAGCATGGTACCAGGTACCTTCAACATCCAAGGAACTGGCTATATATTATGCAAGCAGGCTGGTTTGAATCCTTTTCAAACATTTTGTAGAATTAATTATAAACAATATGTTCAAACAATTTCGAAAATAAAGTTACAACTGAGGAGAAAATTATGTTTGAAAACTGAGAATAGTTAAACCGAAGTTGGACATGTGGAAGCACATAGATCGTTATCTTCTCCGCCCCTGCAATCCTCACCCGGTGCACCGATCACAAAAAAAATATGTTTTACATTTAGGGTGTGTTTTTTTCCTCCTTGATGAAAATTCACCTAGCTCGTCCTAGGTTGGATTTTTTTAACCATTAAGAATACTAATTACTGGACTGGGTTGGATAATAAGATAACAATTATCTAGGTCTGGGTCTAATAATTATCTGAACTATTCTTTGGGCTGTTTGGAACCACTAGAGATAATTTTGTGGTTCCAAACACTAAACGATTTTCTTCAAAAGAAGCACCCCAAAGTGGGCCAAAATCAGGGTACGTGGGCGGGAAGTGCAGCCCCCAGCTCAACAGCTCAGACAGTCACGATCGACGCATGTCACTTGAGAAAGCCCAGTTTATAATCTATCAACAACCCCCTCGAAAAAAAAAGCACGTTGGACCGCCACTAGCCCACCACAAACGAGTTTACACCAAGTTTACGGTTCTACTCCCTCCATTCCTATTTGTAAGCGTTCAGTAAAATCCCGAGGAAGCAATAGTCGAGAGAAAAATGTCATATATACTCCTCATTTTATACTTATCTCATCAATTCTTCACCTATCCACCAACCTATCAAGTTTTGTCATATTCCTAAAAAATGGTTACATTTTGGAACAAAGTTTGAATGTTTGGAATGCTTATATAAAGGAATAGAGGGAGTAATTACCGGTTACAGTAGCCGTGGCTCGTCCGCTTGGTGAGATCTCCCGCTTGGTGTACAGACAGCTGGGTGGATGAGATGGGCGGTACAGACACAGACAGCGAGGACGCATGCAGGCAGAGCATCCACATGCTTGTCCGTGGCAGCAGGACGCTGTGCTCGCCGCGGTACAGGCGCCAGAGTAGGGGCGCATGGCACGGACGCCCGACGCCTGAACCTTGGGGACTCGGACGCAGCGCACTGTTCCATCCATGCATCACCACCGGTCGTGTCTCAGCGTCCATTCGTCCCGCGCCTGGACCGTGCGCCGGGTGTCACTGTGCCACGTACTCACGTGTCGCCGTCGACGAGCTTGGCCGATCTCATTGGCTCCTCGCCGCTGCTATGGATAACGCTACGACCCTCCTGCCTCCTTCTATAGGCACTAGGACACTGCTCCAACACGCACGGGACAGGAATCACCGGTCTCTGGCACTCGACAGCCGGCTTTGCCCTCTTCCGTCCTTTTTTTTGTTTGATAATGCTTTCTTTCGTCCTTGAGATTTTATCCGGCGAGTTCCCGCGCGCCTATCAATTTCTCACCGGCCAACCTTCGGTAATCCAACTTGTCTCAAACCGAATCTATTGTTTCACCGCGAAGACCGGCCCGGTGACAAATGCCCGTCCAGTGCATCGAGCCGGGGACTCTCGTCAGGGACCAAACAAAACAGGAGTCCGTCAGACCCAGCCAGTCACGGCGGGCGCTCGCTCCGTAGCCCAATCCAGGAACTGATTCCTGTACATGCGTCAGGACAAGGGCAACGGCCTCTGCCATTCCAATTGCTCCGGGCATGCAGCAGGAAATGTTTTTATCCCAGCACAAATCCAAATCCTCGACGGAAAGCTCCAAATGCTCACTGTACTTGCCCTGCTTTCCTGTTCTTCAAGAGGACGCCGATATGACGGAGGAACCATATCTTATCGGAAAATCATTTTTTTAAAACACCCCCCTCGGTTGCGTTAAACCAACTGTAAAGTACGTAACGTACGGCGCTTGCGCTCCGTGATTAAATACCGTAATAATCTGTGTATAAACACTGTATTGTAGTGCTAAATTAGTGTACACTTGTGCGCTACCCTCGCGGCGTCCGAGATTGATCCCCTCGACAACAGCAACATTCTCATGCTGCGGGCACTAGAATAAGCGCGGCCGGCCACATTTGTTTGCGGCGTCAAGTTTCACGACCACTCCGAAGCAATCAGTGAACAGCGAAGCGGAGACGCAATTCTGGCGTGTGAGCCGCTGCAAAAGCGTCGGCCCGCGAACGGTATCCAGGCATCGCTCCAGCGTTCCTGTGGCCGTGGTCGTCCGTCCCCGATCGAGGCGACAGAGGCTCAGACGTTCGGGGAACCCTGTCCCGCCGGTCGAGTGGCAGCGATCATTAGCTTCAGATCGCCGTCTCCCATTCTGTTCCCCGGCGGGCGGCGGTGCAGATCGCATTGCCGGGTTTCTTGCGGGAGCTGCCTACGCATTGGGCGTACGGCGACGGTTAAGGATTCGCAAATGCTAAATTCGAATTCGCTCTATCTTGTCTTCTGGTCTGCTTAGTTTAACGACGGGTACGCGTAAAATATGTCTGACGCTTTTCTCATCTTCCTGGAAGCACGATTTCCCTCCTCTCTCTTTTTTGCCCCTTTCTGCAGTCCGCATGATAGTGGAGGATATGTTCTTAGCCAGATCGAGCGCGAACGGATCAAGCGAGGTCCTCTTTTCTGTTAAGAAACAGTGATAAACATGAGGGCGGCGAACCGGTCGATAGAAAGACGCAGAAAGAAATTGGGGAGATACCCTGCTTTTCTCCAAAGCCGGTTTGAACCTGACAGAAACTAAATGAGAAAGATATAGTATTCCAAAGACGAGTTTTTGTCGCTCGCTTTACAGAAATCTGGTGCATCGGCTTACCAATATTATGTATACTAGTATACGTTGGAGCACGAAAACGCAGATGCCGCGAATTATTGTCTCGTCATAATATGCGTTTGACGATGGACGACGCCTCGGCTGTTGTTTACTGCATGCATGGACCGCCATTTCATTGCTTCCATCAGGCGTCAACCCCACCAATTAGCGCATATATTCCCCACCAAATAAATTGCAGTTTCAGTTAATAGCACATCAGTTTCGCATGCTCATGCAGGCTCGCGCACGGCTTTATTGTTCTACTGGGAGGATCAGATTCATTCTTCTCGTTCCGTTATATCACGACGACGACGTCCTCGTTTACTAATGGCTGAAAATGGCTTACACAGTTCAGTTGTTTTGAAATTTGTTAAATACCGTTCGTTCCAATCGAACCCCTAGATCATGGCACGGCCGTGTCTTGACCCGTCCAGCTGTCCAACGGGGCAGCACGGCCCGAACAAGATGCGGAGTTGCAGCAGTGCTGCCTTGCGCCTGCTTGCCGATCTGTCCCGTTGTCGTCGACCCATCTCCGTCCATCACATTCGCTCTGTCTCTCCTTCACCCCTGCCCCGATATATACAACTACTGGATTCCCTTGCATCTTACTCCATAGTTTAGTGGCAGGCGCAGAGCAAGCGGAATGGCGACGGCATGCCGAGCACATGCCCGGCCGCCATACTCGGAGCCCTGTTTGTCGCGCGCCAGCCTCGACCAAATCGACGCAGCTGGTGTGAAACGCGAGACTCGTCGGAGACGGGAGACTCCTATCCCACTCGGCTGGCACTAATACGCCAAGCCTTTCTCTGTCTCCGTCTTTGTTTGGAGACGGTACTGTGGGAAACTTCTGCCTGCTCCTTCCCGGTTCTTTCGTTAGATCTGTCCAAGTATGGGACTACGACTTGGGTATGAATATGATCTTTTTTTTTCTCTGAAAGATATGAATACGAATATGATCCTCCTCCCTGAAGAGAAGATTTCCGGGAGACAAGTGTCGATCGAACGAGCATGGTTGGTCTCCTTTCTGAAGGCAGCTCGATCGGTGCCAACATCGGTCAACAACAACAACTGTGTTGAAAAAGAGGCAGAGATCAGGAGACTTTTATCATCTTGGACAATAGAGGATCAGGGGACTTTTTTTAAGGGAAAAAAACTGAGGGATCGGAGGACTGAAATCCTGAATCTCAGAACCTGCTGTCTGTCGTCGCAGTTTACTTCCCGGGACCCGGCGGCTCGCGACGACGGAGCCGCAGCGAGCACGTCGCGTTGCGTGCACGGATGCGGCTGCGCGTGCGGCCTAACGCATGCCTACCGTCCGTTTTGTCCAAAAGATTTCGTTTCTTTTTCTCCGAGAAGAACAAGAGATTTCGTTTTCCTGGCCTTTTCAGTTCCGGTACTGCCCCTGGAATCTGTTCTTCAAGTTTTTTTTAACGTTCCGTTTGTACTTGCAAGTTGAGAGACCCGAATGTAGAGTTTGCTTGCTTGTCCGTTGTGCACGGATAGCTGATTCGCCACTCGCGAACAGTTTTTCTTTTAATGGTGAATTGCATACGAAATTTGTGGGTGAAAACTCAGCTGTACGCGGGTATGCTCCTGTTCACCAATCTTTGTGGTTTTGTTCACGTACTTTTTGTCTCGTGAATATCCGTATTTCTCGCGATACAGGTTTACTACTGTTGAAGGCAGGAAATAAAGAGTGAATCCTCACGCTCTTGGAATTTGCAAGAGGAACGAACCAACTCAGTTAATAAATTGAGTAGCGAATGCAAATGCTCAAATGCAGCAGCAATGCTACGATGGTCAAACCCAGCAACACTCTGTTGGAGGAAGAATCAATCAACCAAATGAAATTGCAATGTTTTCTTGTTCTAACTGCTCCGCCGCCCAGACGACAATTGGTTAAAATGTGACCAATCAATCGCATTGACTCACAACCCGATGAGGTTCCTGGAGGTGGTGATTCCGCCGTCGACGACGAGGTTGTGGCCGGAGATGTATCTGGACTCGTCGCTTGCGAGGAAGAGCACGGCCTCGGCGATGTCCCTGGGCCTGAGCGTGGCGCCCTTGAGCGTGGCGAGCCCCTGACCACCTCCTCCATCTTCTCCACCTCCTGGTCGCTGGGCACGGCGACGTCGATGTCGATGTCGTCGTGGCCGTCGTCGGAGTGGCCCTGGCGCCAGGCGTTGATGAGCATGGGCGTGGCCACCCCGAACGGCGAGACGCAGTTGACCCGGATGCCGTGCGCGCCGAGCTCGCAGGCGGCGTTCTTGGTGAGCCCGACGATGGCGTGCTTGGAGGCTGTGTAGGCGTGCGGGCCGAGCCCGCCGAGCACCCCGGCCACGCTGGCGACGGAGACGATGCTCCCGGCCCTGCGCGGCGCCATGGCCAGCGCGGCGTGCTTCATCCCGAGCGCGGCGCCGAGCGCGTTGACCCGGAGCACGCGGTCGAACTCGCCGGCGTCGAAGGAGAGGATGCTCTTGGCGGCGCGCGTCTGGCGGCCGAGCACGCCGGCGTTGTTGACGAGCACGTCGACGCGGCCGTGGCGCGCCACGGCCCAGTCGACGGCGCGCGCCACGTCGGCCTCCACCGAGACGTCGCAGCGCACGCAGCTGACCTGCGCCTGGGGCCCGAGCGCGGCGGCCAGCGCGTCGCCCGCGGCGGCGTCGACGTCGGCGATGACCACGCGCGCGCCGTGCCTGGCGAAGAGGCGCACGATGGCCTCGCCGATCCCGCGCGCGCCGCCCGTGACGATGGCCACCTTGCCGTCGAGGCGCTTGGGCGCCGGGGTGGGCGGGACCACGCCGGCGGCGGCGCCATTGGGGTCCCAGCCGTGGTGGGGGTGGGAGGGGAGAGCATGGAGGGTTGGTGGGCGTGGGCTTTCTCGGGGAGGAGGTCCAGGGCGGGCATGGCGGCTGCCGCAGCGTAGGACGCGAGGCTGGCCTGCATGTAGTATGTGTGCGCCACGGAGACAGGAGACTCGGCCTGCCTGCCTGCTTGCTTGCTTGCTAGCTGCTGCTGTGAACTGCTCGGCTGACCGGAGGACGCGCGTACTTATAGGCCCGGGCGCGCGCGGGCAGTTTCGTGTGGACTAGAGATACATCCAGTTTCTGACCGCGATTGGCGCGCGGCTAACTCTTTGAACACACGGTGGTGCGGGAGTTGGAACCGGCCGCGGCACATTCGTGGAACGCGAGACGCGTACTACTACAGAATGCCGTGGCGCAGCCCGGCCTGTCGCGGGGAGAAGGGAATCGTATCATTCGAGACGCGGACAGGCAGGCCAACCGGGACTGGAGAAAGAGGTGTTTGGTGCCGTGACGGCGTAGCGCAGCGAGCGGGCGCCGCCGTTGGCTGGCTGGGCATGCTTTTGCTGCGGTCGGGGCCGAACTGGGTTGACCGACCGGTGCCAGGCCCCGGGAGCCGGCCGTCCGGGTCCGGGCCTCGCGCCGCGCCCGTGCGCTTGCCTTCCCTCCCTCCCTCCCACGACAGCGTTGAAACTCTCTGGAAGCTTTTGGCGTGGAGACAGACGGTCGGGTTCGGCACACGACTCTGCCTTCTTCTTCAACCTTCCCAGATCAGCAACGGACTTGCTCTGCTGACGGTGCCTGGCTACCACCGGTCGCGCCAAAGTGTGGAAGCAGAAGTTTGACCGGTCGAGGGCAACGACGACCTTTGCTTGTCCTAGCCCTCTTGGTGTTTGATTCAGCTCGATCGGCAATTTCGAGAGCCGAGCCGGGTCAACTCCCCGTTAAAACGGAGCAGATCGGGGGTTGACATTACACTAGGACCTTTCGAGTTTTCTTTTCCCCCTCGCCGTGGCCGCGGACGACGTCACGCCAGCGTGGCCGACTACGTAAGTACGCGTGTTGCAGCTCAACTGGGCGCGTAGGTCCCCCCGTCCAGAACTGGTTGGTTCAACGGCCCCCTTTCTTTATGCGAGTAGATCGAGAGGGGAGTTTCAGGGATTCCCTTTTGTGTGCGAATCGTTCTCGCGTACGTGGGGGCTCGGTCTCCGGAGCCCACACCCAAGCTGTTTTGACCGCTAATCCCTTCGCAGATTTTGTTTCACTCACTTTCACTTTAACGCAAGACGGAGAACGGTCTGCGACAAAAAGGTTGGGGGAGAAGTGACTTGTTACGCAAAGTTGCTTTGGGTTCCCTGAGCCGCAAGCGATCGACTTTGGGCGTACCACGTATTTGTTCACCCAGTCTCTGGTTTCACTATGTATAGTGCCTATCAGGATTGAGCTTGGAGAATATTTGAAGGCAACACCATACAACCGTGAAAAAAAGAAAGGGCCTGTCTAGTTTCTATTTGAGTGGAACTTTGCAAAGTTTCCGGTCAAATTTTCCACCCTTGGATCTTGATTCAAATTTTTCATTCACTTGTAGGAAAAAAATATTCTTTGAAAAGACAAAAATGTTCCACCTATGAATCAATTGTTCTAGTAGAATAATTTTATTGTTCCGGTAATATATTTTCATTGTTCCAGTGGTGTATTTTCATTGTTCCGAAAATCTAATTGGAAAAAAATACAAAATTCCATTCTACTGGAAACTAACAAATCTAACCCCCCCCAAAAAAAAAAAAAAAATCGGTCGGACACTTCTATCTGTTTGGAATCCCTCCCTCTCCTGCTACTCCAGTTTAATTAATTTGCAAGCAGCCATAGTTAATTTCACTATTAGAACATCCATTGCTAAATTTCAATAGGAAAATACACTCAGATTATGAAAAATATTATAGGTCCAACTGATGTACAACCAAGACACAAGTAATATCTTTTGGTCAATGTGCTAGTACCATGTTTTGTATTGGTTGGACGAATTAAAATATCATCACCATCTAGTCGAGAGAAAAAAATTCACCATATGCCATGTGTACTAAAAATAGGCTGAATATTTGTATTAAAAAAGTACACACCACCATTGTCCCTATTATCACCTAAAATATCTTATACATGATTCTAAATTTCTTACTAGTAGTATTATAAAGGGGAACATATCCTATGAGAACTAGCTTCGTGTGAGAACTATGAGAACTCAAATCCAGGCCACATGATCTTGATCCAATGCGGTGCATGAAATCAGGTGGGAGGGGGATTTGTAAAATCACCGCACACTTACATTTGGATATATATAGTTCCCAATCCATGTTAAGTGGAACAATAAGACGGTGATGGTCGTGGAAAACACCTAGCACATGAGCATCGTAGTACTAATAATAGAAAAAAATAGCAAAGATATAGTATAAGACAAGCAAAAGTTGGTAGGCAATCATGATAGTAGAACATTATTAGTTTCTCAAAGTAATAAGCCAATTGCAAAACACACACAAAGACACGGATAATTTCCAGCATACATCGTGCTCAAGTCTAATATATCCCGATTGTTCGAGCACGTAGCTCTAACACAGACACAGTACCATCATACACACAGGATCGGACCAGGTCTATCAAGCCCACGGTCACACCCTTGTAATGCATGCGTTGTCACCTGTATGGACCAAAAAGAAGTCATCAGGAAAAGGCACCTCTAGTACTAGTTCGTAGCAGCCACGAAGCCTCCTCCCGTCCTGGAACCGGTAGCTGATAGGCGCTGAAGAAAAATCCGATATGTTCTGCCATTTTATCTGTGTCCGATCCTCTTTAGTTTGGAGAGATGACCTGAGCAATTATTGACCAAATCTTTTGGCCTCACCTAAATCTCCCTTTTGAACAAGAGAACTGTTTCCTTATTGCGCAACAGTCGATTCCTCTCTGTCACGTACGTACTTCTAGATGTAATTTATTTGTGTAGCTTGTATATACAGCTGAAAAAGGACAGTTATCGGTGGTTGACTCTGTGTGTGTGTGTTGCGTGTACTCTAGTGAAAACGATGGTGATATTAGATGAGTCATGAGTGATTATATGGTAATCTCCTTTGGTCATATGGAGGTTAGCTGCGTGCATGGCGTGTTAGGCGCGCGCGTCTGTGTTATTCCCCTCGCTGTCTTTAGCTTAAACTAATTGCCACTTACAGTCAGCATCGATCGGCACCTAGGCTAGCTAGCCATGTTCCCGACCCACCAATCCACCGTCTCTATCTCCATGCATGCACGCGTAGCTGCAGCATTTTATTAGACCTGGCCGCCGAGGAAAGCTTGCTCGCAAGCGGTGCTGGATCGGAGGAGGAGGGCGCCGATCGAAGCAGCCAGGTCCGCGTGGCTCAAAGAGTCAACAATGCCAGCAAATCAGTGAGGCTTGAATCTGTCTTTTAGAAAATCAGTGAGGCTTGAAAAAGGCCGAAACCGCAAGGGGGTTGTTTAAACTGGTAACGAGACGAGACACACGACACCGCACGATCATGTCTTTGTCATATGTTGTAGGCAGTTCTGTACGCGTAGCATACAAGAAGGGCAATCGAGTTAATTTCACGAAAGAACAATTTAATACAATCTCCACTAGTGCTTTTCTATGAGAGTGATTTTTGTTGGTATAAGGGCATGTGCCCACCCTATCTTTATTATTAATTGTGGTTCAGTATAAATATTGAATCTTTGATTATACTATTTAACATGTCAAATTTATATGCGATCAAAGAAAACTCTAATCCCGTATTTGCCATGAGTCTAGTTAATGGCAAGTGTGGAACCAAAGGCCAAAGAATTATCAGAAGGTATATCATGTGAAGAAAGACTACAATCTCTGCAACATTAGGTGGATGCAACTACACTAGTTTAAGATCGTATAGTAACACTTGTTGCAAAAAAAAGATAAGAAAAATATAGAGACCAAGAAGGCAGGAAGAGAGATGGTATCATCCCTCATTGAATTATCCTGATTAACTAACTAGTAGATCTTTGTGGATCTGAACCCCCGAGCAAGTACAATATCATACTACTGTACATGTAGATATATGATTCGACTATGGCAACCCAATTTCTCTAAAAAACATTGCATCCCGGTTTAAGCTAACACATCATTGATACATATTAGCTTTGTGACCCATGCCCGGCATTATTATTCGATAATGATAAACAGTATAAAGGGAAAAATCGCTAATGAGTGGTTAGGCCTACCGAGAGATGGACTGTTAAGAAAAGAAAGGAACAGCGGAATATACCAACATTCATCTTTGTGTACATGATAAAAAGTCATCACTTATTTCAAATCCACATCCTCACATAAAACGTGCAAGACGGAGAATATTAGTAGATTGCAATATATTTTGTACAGTAGTTTTGATGCCGAGCTCTAAAATTGTTCAAGTGACCTCACAGAGGGTAAAAAATGGTAGTACTAAGAAAATATGGGTAAATCATTCATCAATTATCAAAACAGTTATTGGGCTTAAAACAACATTCATGTGGCGGCGTTCGTGTAGGTAGTGAGACACACATGGTGATTTTGTGAATCCTCTTTCAGTAGATGTAAGATCTGTGAGCGTGTGTTCAAAGGGTGAGTAACCATGCATGTATGTGTCAAAAAGTTGGAAGAAAATGTTAGTACATGGAACATCCATTATCTTTTTATTTCCTTCCAACCACTCGTAGGTGGAAGAAAATGTTACTACATGGAACATCCATTATCCTTTTATTTCCTTCCAACCACTCGTAGATGGAAGAAAATATTACTACGAGGAATGCCAAAATGAAGAGGAAAGAGACATGTGGACTTGTGGGCTTTAAGAGTTTTCCATGTACATAAAAAGAATTACGTCATTAATGAAAGTTTTCCCTTCAAAAAAGAAAATACGACCCCAAGGAGTCAAAATGTTTTGTACAGTGCTCAATATTAAACTTTTTGGCCAAGCATTTGGATGGCGCATCAATGCAAAGCCATCGCAAACTTTGAATGACCTAGCATATATGGATTGATTCTAGCCGCTCGGTTTGGAAGTCTCCTTGGCGGCAGCTGGCTTTTACATGTCCAAGTATATGGCTTGGGTTGTAAGTTTAGGACCCGCTGCTCTGACCGAGCCGTTTTCTTTTTCTTGAAAGGTCCTGACTGAGCCGGTCAAAGGCCAGAGTGGTGAAAGATGATTTGACTCTTGCCAAGCTAACTGTCCGTGTGGTAGGTACGATCGTCCGTCCGTTGACTCCTGCCCTGATGCGGCGTGCAACCATTCGATCGTCTGGCTTTGCTGGTGAAAAGGATGCTAATCACATCTGTCCTGTGCTGTTAGCATAGATTGAATTGAATACGCCAATATGGCAACCCGTATCGTTTCTGCGGATCGAATTGAATACACCAATTTGATCACTGTCTATATGACGTCAAGTTGGCGACATCTTAACAGTATTGATTGTCTGCCTGCCTGCCCAATCACAGGGTTTAGTTTCTCTCTAGAATTTTATTTCTTGAGACCTATACTACTAGAGACGTGATCTCCTCCGATCCGCGCCAAAATTCCTGCACGCATCCCAAACAGCTTTGATGCTGATGAAGCTCCATTGGCTCCCATCAACCCTCATTTTGCACCATGTTATAACTTAAGATCGAGATGCCCCGCCTGACGCAGAGATTGTACCTAATGCCAGAAAAAAAGGAAACAATGCAATTTGCGGTGATAATCAAAGCGGCCGGCGTCTTATCAAGCCGGTTTCTAGCGCACTATATAGCACTGCCACCGGCTTAACCCTCCAGCCCACTAGACCCACTTGTATAACCGCAAGCACACGTTTTATTACTTCAGTGAGCAGATTAATTAGTGGCCGCCGACAGCTAAAGCTAGCAGGATTATGCAGCGCAACTTGAGCAACAGGACCATGCATGCATAAAAATGCCAAGGAAAGGGACACCAGCTGACCAGCAGCAGCAGGGAGATGTTGCCAATCTCAGGCTGCCTCTGATGTGGAACGATAAAGTTCAACAGGCGATCCCACATTCAGGGTGGCCTTTTATGGCCTGTGATCCCAGCTGTCTGGCAAAAAACAAAATAAAATACATACTACTACTATATACATCCAGCTCTCTTGGGATGGAAGACGGGGCGATATTAGATCGAGTACGGACAACTTGCAGGAAGGACGCAACTTGGGCGTGCTGCCGGATGCGCGCATGGCAAGTGGACGCCTTCGTTCAGTTCAGCAGCAGCTCCGGTTTTAGCAGCTCAGTTAAGATTTTCACTTGCGGCTATAGTTACGGCGGTTTTAACAATCTCGTTAAGATTTTTTTTAAAAAAAGTCGAGGATACAGAAACATGGACCCAGCCTATTTCATTAAATGGTCAAACATTCAACACCAATTCATTCACAGGCTCACATCATCCGCTCTCCTTACAACCGGCTTGACCGGCATGATCAAGCAACATATCTCGTTAAGATTTGGCTGCCACTTTGTTGGCAAATTCGTTCAGCTGATCACAAACGGTTCTCTGTTGGCAAACTCCTGGTCAGTCTGGCAACCGGCTGCCACCTCTCGCGATTAGCAATAGCCTTTTGACGCCGTAGGTTCGTTCCTCGCTCTCCATTCTGTGATGAAAGGCCTTGCGTCACCAGGCTAAAGGGATGGATTAATTCTACTTCTAGGTTTCACACACGCACTAGTCTTCTTTGACCTTGCAGAGGGACGAAAATGAGGTTAGAGACAATGTGAGACTATATCAACCAACTAAAGTCTGTGTCGCGCTTAATAATATGCTCAAACACCAAATGACTTGTGCAAGACTTTACATCGAAAAGAGCCTTGCGTTTCTCTGTTTCTGCAACGTCCAGAGCACCAGCCTGAACAGGGTATTGAAGCCTTTATGCCTGCTGGTGGGTTGTTCAGATAGCAGCTGCTCCCCTGTCTGCACACCGCTGGCCTCTAGAGTCCAGGGCTCCAGGGTCCAGGGCCAACAAAAAGTAACAAAACAAATCAATCGGGCCGGTCCAAAGTAAGCAGCCAGGCCGGCCTTCAGCCCAAAGTCACGCACAACCTGTTTAATGTTTTTTCGAGGGAAGAAGTCTGATTGAGATCCTTTAACTGTTGCGGTTGTTGTATTGGGATGAGGTGCATATTTTGGATGACGGAATGATGAAGGTATCGACCAACG